>PVLC010009287.1:0-55011 GCA_004027655.1 Graphiurus murinus | reverse complement strand
GCATCCAACTCTTACTTGTTTTGGCTGAAGCTGTTTTCTATTTTAGTTTCTACAGTACACCCCAGAGGGATGCTTTAAAAAGTTAGTGTGGGAACTGAAAGTCTACAATTCCTCAATGTTTGTGTTCTGTTCACCCATTATGCCTTAAGTTAGCATTTATAAAAACATTAAAATACCGTCCTCAGTTGCTCTCCAGGCAGAAAAAAAGCCCTGCTGGAATGGAGGTCACTTGCATCATGCACATTTTCTGCTTATGTCTGAAAGGAAGGAATGTTTTGTTGGAGGAATATCCTGGGCTGGTTGATTGTGTTTGCTAAGAGGAAGTTGGATTAATTGTTTGCTAACAATCACAGAAGTATTAGCATGCTGCTCATTTCCTTACTTTTGGCCCATTTGGCATTTCATAATTGACCAGGTGTGTTTAGGGCATTTTTTTCTTTTTCTTTTTTTTTTTTGTGGTACTGGTAATTGAACCCAGGGGCATTCGCCCTCCGAGTTACACCCCCTGTCCTATTTTTTATTCTTTATTTTTTTAAATTATTTTTTAAAATTTTTGTGGTACTGGGGATTGAACTCAGGGGCATTCTACCTCCGAGCTATACCCCCAGCCCTATTTTTTATTCTCTTTATTTTGAAACAGTGTCTCACTAAGTTGCGGAGTGCCTCACTAGGTAGCTGAGGCTGGCCGCAAACCTGGATCCTCTGGTCTCAGCCTCCCAAATGCTGGGGTTACAAGTGTACTCCATCATACCCGGCTGGCCATTTTTTCTTCTATTAAAAAATAATAATAATAACTAAATCACTGTACTTGGAGGTAAAATATTTCACCCTAGTGAAAAGTGATATGATTCACTATTATACTTTGCTTGAAGTATTGAAAACACTGGAACTGCCTTAAATTAATGTAGACTTAGGTCTTTAGAGGGATCTCAGTGGGTTTTTTTTTTTTTTTCCTTTTTTAAATCAAAATCTTATCTTACAGGTCAACATTTGAGGTAATGCCACTGTTCTCTTTTGCTTTGTAGTCTAGGATCTCAATTTCTTTCATCATATTTGAGTGATTTGTAAACCCTCAGAGGAAGATAGAAAATAAATGTAGCGCCATTTTCTCCACTACTTGGTAGTCGCTCTTTTCTCCTATCTTCCTAAACTTCACATTTTAAAGTGTCAAGCTCAAATTTGTCTCCCTTTCTTCTCCAGTTTCAACTCTTTTCCTTATACTCCATCTTCCATTTTTTCTTACCACTTTTGCTTTCTTTTCGTTTGCTTGCGTTAGGTCTCCCATAACAGGACTGTTAATCCACAAGCAAACAGGTTCTTGGTTTAGGTAATACTTGGTAAATGAAAAAGTAAAAGAAAAACAAAACAAAACATGTTTTTATTTGACAGTGCTCATTTCTATAATCCCTACAACAATCCTCTCAAACAGTACTTTGAGTATGTCTCAGACACTTATATTTTCTGAACCTCAGATTTTCCTCAGCATACTGATGGGAGGCTGACTGCCAGGGAAGATGTCAGAGCCTGTCTGTCCCTTCAGGTCCTTGATCAATCATGATTTGCATCTCCACCTCTTCATAAACAAAGGTGTGCTTTCATTCAGATAAGGGTGGAATGTATGATATTCCCACATTCTGGTTATTTTAAAAAGTGTCTTCTAAGTAGCAACTTTAGTGGTTCTTAGAGATGGAGAAACCTTGGTTGCTGATTGATTTGCTCCTGAGAACTAATTAACCTCGAACTTGAGATCTCAGTTGTGAAACTTTATTTAGCTTGAGTTCTTCTCTGATTGAACATTACTTGCCATTGTAGGCACTATTATAACAATAGTAGTTAACTATTAATTTTGAGTCAAAATTAAGGCCTAGTTGTTCTTCAAGTTTTGTTGTTGTTTTGTACTAGGGATTGGACTAAAAGGCATTCTACATTGACGCTAAACCCAACACCTTTTGTATTTTATTTTTTAAATTTTGAAACAGGGTCTCCCTAGTTTATTAAGGGTCTTGGTAACTTGCTGAGGCTGGCTTTGAACCTACAATCTCCCTGTTTCAGCCTCCCAAGTGCTGGGATTACGAGTGTGTAGCATCACATCTGGTTCTCCTACCATGTTAAAGTAGAATTTTGGTACTGTTATTATAATGTGATAACTGAGTAGAATATTAGAAATGTTCATTTATATAGATAATGTAGAAACATTGTATTACTCGATCTTTATTGACCTTCCATTCTTGTTCTCCTCCTCCATGGCTAGCGGTGTATCCAGATGACAGATTGGATTTGTTAGGATGACATTTCATCTTTAGGCGGTCCCATGGACTGCCAGCTGCACCACCTTCTCTTGCCTTTCCTTGTTCATTCCAGTCTTGGTTCCTTTGAAAAGGCAAGTGGTGACTACAAAAGTGGCTACAAGACAGTCTCTTTTGCATTCTGGTGTAAAGCAATTCTGATTCTTCTCCCTCAAGTTACTTTTCATTTTAGCAGCTGCTTCTCAGAACATTCTGGTACCATGTAATGTAAAAGTTCTGGAAGTTGGATAGCCAAAGAAGAGTGCCAGGGTTACATAAACTGGAGAAATATTACAATAGGAATTCTTAAACTTAGATTTGAGTCCTTAAAAACTGTTGATGTGTCTGTTTCTAGGAGTGGAGTGGAAGGAAGAGTAAAGTTGTATAGGAAGGGATTAGTCGAGACTGTAATGTTAAGTGTCACAGAATTAGAAATTGTTAAGTGTACCACTCTACCACTGTCTTCTCATTTTTAACCTTTAATAATGTTCTCTCACATGTTTAGTTTCATTCTCTGTACTGTGTGATACAGAAAAGCATGAATGTGTCCAAAGAAACGAATTATCGAGGACTGGTCTCTTTTCCTCATCTGTACACCATCCAGACCAGGCCTTTTAGACCTCCCACCAAACTCAGGGAGAGGAAAGGCACTTCAAGACAGGGAAGCTAAGACAGGGAGAGGTTAAAGTATTTGCACAAGCTAAGCAGCTGAAAACATAGGTGGGAAGTAGAGAAAATCAAGTCTTGAAAAGTACTAGAAAGAAATCAACGCAGATTATAAAAATAACCACCGCTAAAGAGGAAAAAGATGACATTAGCCCTTTGAATAATTATGTTACATAGATTTTCTTTTACATCATCCACATGAAGATGGACATTTTTGTGGTCAAAGAAAGGGCTAAGTAATTGCTTTTGCTTTCCAAAATTGTAATAAGGAAAGGGGATTATCGGACAATGCTTGGCTCAGTTCCTAAATTTAAATATGTACCAGGTAAATTCCATGAGTGGCTAGTCTCCCAAGAAGGAGAAATGCTGTAGTAATTTTTGATATCTTTTGTTTAGTCTTTTGTATTGTTTGAAGGTTTTAGAATTTGTTCTCTGAAATTAAGACTTTAAACTTTCAGATGTAATTTGGCTACCTAGAGGAAAAACAACACCCTTACTTGGAAATTAAGAGTAATTTTATCCTGTAGAATGTGAATGGAACAGTCTTATATTTTTCCAAAATATCAGAGGGACATTTTAGGGAATCTAAAGTTATTAGGAGTAGAATTTTGTAGAGATGCAAGATCAGTCCTTTTGTTGTGGAATTTGGAGGACAAGTTTACTTTTTCTAACATAAACATTTTATAATGTGTGTCTCATTTAGAACCAATCTGTATGATATGGGGCTGACCTCCACTAGAAGAGAGGCATTATCTTAAGAAATAATAGAATGTAAAAGCTTGAAGAATAAAAAATGTGCCAAGCAAAAAAAATGAGGGCACTGATGTTGACCTGACCAAAACAATGAAATCGTTTGGGGGACTTGCCAAGATTAGGAACATTATTTAAAGTCATTTCAAATTTCATGATTTTAAAAATTTTGTCTTTGAAAAATATTATTATTTAAAAAAATTCTTTATTTTTACATGTCTTCAACTGAGTTCACTAAGATTTCCAAGTGAAAATTCCCTTTGTTAGGTGTTGGGGGAAGAACAAAGGAATTTTCTGATTTTGAAAAGTTTACACAAAAGGTAGAGAGACACAGATGTTTGGTGCCCATGAAAACATTGTATAAATGCCATGGGAATGCAAAGCAGAGAGCACTAGAAGACAGTTGTATATTTTATTATAAATGCATATAGCATCAGGCTCAATGATCTAGACCTTATTCTAGACATTTAGATGAATAAAACATATGAAATCCCAATTTGTTATAGAGGTTTTCAACCTAGTAAATTAAATTCAGTAAGTGGCAAATTTATGAGGGAATACCAAAAAAGTGATATATTAGAAGGGATCTTAGAAGCAAGGATTTAAGATCTAAGGATCTTTAGAGACTCAGAAATGCTTCACCAATAGATCATATTCGAGCTGAGACCTCAATAATTACAGCATTCCAAGCACAGGGAAAATTCAGTGTGAAGAGGTTGAGGCAAGCATAAGGTTGAGTTTTTTTGTTTGTTTGTTTGTTTGTTTGTTTTTTAAAGGACAGAAGTCCACTGTCTCTGGAACATGTTAAGCAAGGGAAAGTGGGTAGGAGATAATGTGGGAGAGGAAAGCAGATGCCAATCAAATTGAAGCTGAGGAGTTAAAAGAGTTTGGATTTCATTCTCATTATAATATGAGGATGAGAAAATACTTATTTTATGTTTCAAAACACTTATCTGGGGCTCTCTATAGAAAACTATTACAGGACTGCTTTGGTGGAAATCGTGAAACCTTCCAGGAGCCTATTTGTAGTTGTCTTCCTGAGAAATGATTGGAGCTTGGTAAAACTGATAAATATGAAAAGAAGCAGATGGGTGAAGAGATAGCTGGAGGAAGACAATGTGAGCTCCTGGGGCAGTACAGGAGGAAAGTGAAGGGAAGGGAAAATCACACTGATTCATGGCTTTGTAGTTTTAGTACTTGAGTTTTCTATGTTGCCACTTAATCAGATGAAGTAAAATGGTGAGGGGGGCTTGCATAAATTAAATGAAAAGATATATGATATTATTAAAAATAGGACAATAGATCCAGGTGTGGTGATGCACGCTTGTAATCCCAATGCTTGGGAAACAGAGACAGGAAGATTGCAGATTCACCGCTAACCCTCTGTAACTGTGTGAAACCGTGTTTCAAAATACAAAATAGGTCAGGCATAGTGGTACACACTTGTAATCACAGTACTTGGGAGGCTGAGACAGGAGGATCACAGGTTTTTGGCCAGCCTCAGCTTCTTAGGCCTTCCACAACTTAGTGAGACCCTGTTTCAAAATAAAAAAATAAAATACAGCTGGGGATATGACTCAGAGGTAGAATGCCCTTGAGTTCATTCCCTAGTTCAGTGAGAATAAAAAATAGAGCTGGGAATGTAGCTCAGAGGGAGTACCCCTGGGTTCAATAGTTCAATCCCTAGAAACACACACACACACACACACACACACACACACACACACACACACTGTAATGGCATTGCCTACAGCACACAGATAAAAGCAACAGAAATATTTAGAGGCATTAATTTTTTAATAAAGAGGATAAATCATCCCAAATATGCTGGGGCCCACGTCATGACTTCAGTTATCACTCTTCTCTCTATACAGGGATACCAATGATTGCTTCTTGAACTGCCTCTACATGAAATTATACTATTGTACGTTGTCTTTAGTTTTTTCACAACAACAGTTTCTGGCATGTTCTTTCTTTTTACTGGGAAAATCTCACTCAACGCCAAGAACTGTTTTGCACAGTGTGATGGTGCTTTGATAGCTATTAAACATAGTTTTAAGAATATACAAAAGCACTTTTCTTATTAGGACAGAATATTACTTATTCTCTTCAGCACATAAAAATCTGATTCTCTGGTGGTAGGAGACTGGCATGGAAGAAAGCCCATTGTGATGGTGAATTTTGTGTGTTAGTTTGACTCAGCTACAGTGTGTCCAGATATTTGATTAAATATTACTTCTGGGCATGTCTGTAAGGGCATTTCTGCATGTGGTTAATATTTGAAATGGTAGACTGTATAAACCACATAATCCTCCCTGGTGTGTCTATGGGCTTCATCCAATCCATAGAGAGCCTGAATTGAGCAAAGGATGAATAAGAAACAAAATTTGCTCCGGGCTTCACTGTCTTGAGTGCAGACATCTGTGTTCTACTGCCTTCAGACTTGAGCTTGTGTTGGAACTGAGACCATCACCCTCCGGTTCTTGGACTCTGACTCAGACTGGAATCTGTTCCATTGGCTCTCTGCTTTTTAGGTCTTGGCACTCAGACTGGAACTATACTATTTGGCTCTGCTTGCCTGAACTTTTAGCCTCTGTGGTCGCATGAGATATTTATATTATATAACATAAAGAGTAGTATTTTTATATTATATAATATTTGTATAAATGTATACTAATTGCATTATAGAGTATTTGCATAATATGTATAAAGAGATGTATTATTAGGAATATTACTATACATGTGCATATGTATATATCTATTCATCTTTTGTTATTCCTTCTTTTTCTCTGGAGAACCTTAATGCATGCTCTATATTTTTAGTGATATAGAAACATTTAGCTTTTGATTTTCATTCTCCAGACATTCAACACCCTAGTTAATTGTTTTATTTCTTAGTGCTCTTTATACACTATGGAGATTGAGTCTTTATACACTATGGAAGCTGAGTGAATGCAATATAAATAACAACACTAATAATGTTCTCATTACAGAAGGAAGATAAAAAGAATTATGTAAATTATAGTGTTTCTCTGCTTGTGGTCCAGGGACTAGTATAGGTTCCCAAGACACTGTCAGTGGATTCTTGAGGTCAAAATTATTTTTATAAAAATGCAAAGATGTTTTTCTGTTTTCTCTCTTATTTTCTCATGAATATATGGTCAGATTTCCCTGAGGCTACATGTTATGAGATTCCACAACAGTCTGAATAAAAAAATAAGAATAAGAATCTGGCTGGCTTTTATTAAGTTAAACATTAAAGAGACTAGCAAAAAATAAACCAATGCCTACCTTCTTAACAATTTTTGTTTTTGAAAACATATTTATTTTTCATAAAGTATTTTGTTTAGGTTAACAGAATTCTTTGAATTTCTCAGATTATCAGTATTGATAGAACTCACAGAACAAAATTCCTTGATGTCCTGACTAATATTCTGTAAGAGTGTGAAGGGATTTTGAGTCTAAAGTATGCAAGAACCATTACTCTGATATAAGGATTCATATATACAAATGAATAAGTCCACATTAAAGAAGATATGTGTGTGTGTGTGTGTGTGTGTGTGTGTGTGTATCACACATATATGTGGCTCTGACAGAAATGTTAGTGCGTACTTCCAACATTATACCCTTCTATCAAATTATGATGTCTGGAAATAGCATAACCTAGTTTACAATTGATTGCTTTATTTGTTTGTTTTGGCATTTTCTGATAATTTATCTCACTTGCAGGTAGAGCTAGTACTGCCTCCATTGTTATGTGTTGGTATATTCTATGAACTACTCTCTTTGTTTCCTTATCCAGTCAATCATCCAAATAATACACTTACAAGTTTTTATTGAACTTCTACTACATATTTCTGCTACCTAAACCCTTATGTGTGTTAGTTACCAATTCATTGCCTCAAAGCTCTAAATCTTCCCTTCATTACCTGCTCTGTCATAATGAGAGCTGGGCCCTTCAAGCGTTTCTCCTTTATAGATTGCATAGTGCCTTTGTCCGTAGAGGGCACAGAAGGGACAGTTTAGAAGGTGGAAACTTCTACTCCTGGTTGAATGTGCTTTTTTTTTTTTTGACACTGCATACCTGGTAGTGATGTGTGTATGCTGCATAGATAGGTCCTCAGTGAGCTTGTAGCCCTGGCCCTGGCCTGCTGACCACCTTGTGGTAGTCTACTTGATTAACTTGTAGCTGTGGCATGTAGCACGTCCCAGACCTCATGTCTTACCATTGCATAGGGAGCTATGGACACACTCGGGCTTGAGTAACCCAGCCCACTTCTCCATCATCCAGTAGACCACATCAACCTTTTTTAAGAAGATCTAATTCTCAGACATCTCCCTTCCCTTCTACATATCAGTTATTATTTAGGGTTCTCTTTACTACTTTAATATTTTTATAGATAATAATTCTTTATTTGATAATTTCACTCTTATATTTGCCACATGGCTTCTGTCTCCTAATTGGTCTCCGAATAAATCAGGTCCTTTCCTAGCGAATACTCTTATCTTTTTGAGGGAAAATATTCCTTTAGATGAAACTCTCATAGAAATTATTTAAAATTTGTACAAATGCAGTATAAAATTATGGGCCAGAATCAGAAATTTGGCAACTACAAGCCAGTTTTCGAAGAAAATTGGTATGGTATGGTGGAGTAAATAGTAAGGAGTCAGATGGGAGAAGGTTTGTGACCAAAGTTCATTGCAGCAAGATTATGGAGGAAGTGAATTAAGCCTGTAAGTTTTCCTCCAGTATCTTGAATGATATGTGAGAGCTCATTGCTCAAGAAACTGGAAGGAATAATGGTAAGGCCATACTAAAAAAAAAAATTATGTTAAGTAAAAGTACATTCCATGTATGTAAATACAGATGTTGCATTTTTAAACCTTGAGATCTCTAAATCACAGCTAAACACTACTCTTATTAGAAATTTGAGGGATTAGTTACCTAATACCAGAACAGTATTAAATAAGCTTAAGTGATAGCATAAAGTATGAGAGAAGTGAGTAATGTAGACTTTAAGACTGTAAGGCTTAAGGGCAAGGTATTCTTGGAGACTGTAGAAATGATTTTTAGAAGTCTATAGTAACAACACAATGCTCGTTCGGTTTGGAACGATGGAGGGGAATCTTGTGTCAAAGAGGGGCCACCTCCAGGAAATGTGCTGTGTGAAGTGCCACTATATCAGGTCAGTGGACAGAAGGATTTAGGTGGCTTTTTGGCACCATTGCTTGCTTTTTTTCTGGAATTCTGCAATAAATGCATTATTATATCATAGCACTTGGAGAATCTAGCTGTATCAGGGATTGTTGAAGTCAGACCATTTAGCAGAAATATTCTATATAGATGAGTTGTCAGCACTAATTTTCTTTATTATTTAACCTGCCTTGAACGACCTTGAAATGCAGCAATAGTTTGCATAAGCTTTTATTTTCTGAATTTTGTGTTTCTGATGATCAAATTGGTACATCGTACAAATGAATGTAGTGGGCTCATCCCATTTCGTTAGTAAGAAAATTACTGTAGCTTAAACATAAAACTGGCTGAAATTGTCAAATGGTCTTAATTGTAAATATAACAATATACAATTAAAATGTGACAGAAACCATATTTTACTTCAAAATCTATTTTATTGTAGAAGAAAATAACTTTTAGAGAAACAGTAAGTCATTTAGAGAGCACTACTTTAAGATTGATGATCAGAAGTCATAATTTATGCAAATTTGTAAAAACATGTTACATGTACTACTGCCATATTATGCCACCGAAAAAATTATTATAGCAGTGAAGAAATAAGTCACAGTTTTGTGAAGAAGCTGAAGCCTGATAACTCAAAGTAACTTATCTAAGATTTCATTTCTGGTCCAAGTTAGGAGCAATAACTGGTCCACTTTGCAATGGTGAATCTGAAAGACATCCTGCTAAATCAGCTATTGACTTTAGAAGTGAGTATAACTATTGAACTAGAATCCAGGATATCCTATTAAAAAGGACATCTTTTTTCCACATATATACATGGATAATTTAGTCTATCAATGTGCCATCTGTGAAAATCATGAAGAAAAGAAAATCCAGTTTAAAAAGATGAGAACTGGAAGATTGAGGCTAACAGTAATATCATTTACTATTATTATTGTTTGTTTGTTCTGAACCTGTACTATACTAAAATGTTGTACAAAATCTTCACAAACGCTCAAAGCACAGGGTTACCACTCTCCATGGGAATTAGTCAGATTTGAAATTCAGTTTCGTACATAGTTGAAGCTTTCCTCTGTGCCATGATTTGAACTTGTGGTTAGGGGTTAATTGAATTAGACTAGCAATCATTTATTGTTTAATGGGTCATGGCTAAAACTTATATGTTTTAAGGTGAGAATATAGAGAATTACTTCTACACATTGTCAGAAACAGAGGTTCAACTTTAACTCTTGTAAAACTGGGTTCTGTTAACTACACCTCATATATTATGGTTAAGTTACATCCTTGACGTAAAGTATTCAGTAATAAAATTTGTGTTCTACCTTCAGTGTGATAACTAGATATATTTACATTTTTACAATGTATATCTTTGTTAAAATCCATGACATGAGACCAACTGGTTGTTTTCCTGGTGAGGCTCTTGGACTAATATTGCACAGGGTTGAAGTCTCATGTTTTACTTAGTCACTGCTTGACCTCTGGTTGTAGTGAAACCTCTGTGTGCATGTTCTGAAGGTGGGACTCTATGTTTTGTGCCTCCCTGTGCTAGATAGCCAGTGGATATTTATTCAATCAAAGGAAGTAGTAGAGTACATTAGTTATTTCAAACTTGATTTCTTGCATCCCCAGAAGAACATGGGTTTGATTGCAGAATTGGGGCAAATAGCAGTGGAGAAAAGCTGATAGTTGAGTGGGTGAGACTCCATTGAGCGTACTATGTGCTCTATTCTTATTATAGAAGATTTTCACATTAGACTTCACAATTACTCTATAAAGTACCCTTATTCCATAAACTGAGGTTCAAAGCAATTAGTATATTACGATAGGTCATATAACTTGTATAAATAATGACCTTGGACTTTGAAATCAGAGATGATTTTACTGCCTTCACTCTTAGTCCTTCTCCCTGCAATAATTCTAGCTAGGGAAAAAAGAAAGATATGCACCCTCTCTGTAAATCAAGTCAATTAAGTTATTGTATTTATTTATTTATTTATTTATTTATTTATTTCTTAGAGTGATATTTAGATCTGAACCAATCTATCCCTGGACTCCTTTGTAACTTTAATAGTGCCTCAACTTAACTTCTCTCTCCCTCTCTCCCTTCTTCCTTCCTTCCCTACTCTTTTCCTTTCAGGAGGATTCTACCTCCAGGCTGCATCCCCCAGCCCTTTTTGTTTTTCATTTTGAAACAGGGTCTTGACAGGTTGCTGAGGCTGGCCTGGAACTTGTGATCCTCCTGTCTCTTGTCTCCCAAGTACTGCATTAAAGGCTTGCACCACCATGCCTTGTAAGATAGTACCTCAACTTCTTAATTTGTAAAATGATGATAATATCATATTATGGATACTAAACATGTTAATATATGTGTAAACTTTGAACACTGTCTATTATTTAGTAAGAATTCAATTCATCTACTTGACTGATGTCTTTATGTCTGTATTCTAGAAGACATGGCCTTTTTTAGTTAAATGTAGTTGGCATTCTTTTATTGTTACATATTTTCCTTTGGCTTGTGTATCTATTTAGCTTTATTATTTGTAATGTCATTTCAGGTTCGTATATGATAGTGGACTCTTCAGATCATGACCCTGGAGAAAAGGCTAGACTCCAGCTGCCGACTATGAAGGAGAACGACACTCACTGCATTGATTTCAGCTACCTGCTATATAGCCAGAAAGGGTTGAATCCTGGCACTTTGAACATACTAGTTAGGGTGAATAAAGGACCTCTTGCTAATCCGATTTGGAATGTGACTGGATTCACTGGTCGAGATTGGCTTCGAGCTGAGCTGGCTGTGAGCACCTTTTGGCCCAATGAATATCAGGTAATCATCTGCTCTGTCTTATGTGTTGATGTTTGGATCTCGCTGCCCATGCAATACTTAGAGGTATATGCTGGACCCACAGTAAGAGGAGATTCATCCCTTCTTCTTTTCCTCACAGTTGTTCTTGAGGAAGAGTTTGAATAAGTTGGCATAAAACCTACAAAGTGAGAAAATATTTCCACACATAGAAAAACGTAGGTTCATATCCAAAATTTGCTGTTTGTTCAGCCAAGAGATACTTACTGATAAAGCATTTTTCTTTGGCTTTTCTTCAGGAAGAAATGGTCTTTTTTGATTTGACTGTAATAATCAGACTGGATTCGTCTACTGATTTCTTGAAAATAACACTTGGAAACTGCACATACAATACTGTTTTAGAAAACACGTTATCCTGAGGGGAATGCATTTTGATTATTTATTTATTTACTTATATTTTTGTCAGTTAAAAGGAATATAAAAGTAAGAAAGGAAAGAAAAAGACAAGTTGTCCCCAACACCTTTGGTTTTTTTCTTCTCAGAAATACTTAATCTCATTAAGATTAAACCAGGCAACAAATAGTATCAATGCCTGCTTTATGTTAGTGTCACTGTGTTTATGTGGTTTAATTAAAAAAAAAAAAAAAAAAGCCCATTTACTATTTTGTACAGTAATTCTCTCTGTGAGGTTCAGTGCCTGAAAACCAAGTTATCTTTTGTAAAAGCTCATTTTTTGTGTGTGTTAGACCTTGAGATTTAAACTTTTAAAAGACTTGCCCATTTGTAGCTTATTATAGAGCCTGATGAGAGTGCACTTACATAAAAGCATATTTTATGATATTCAGTAAGTAGTGTCCTATGATAATATCAGTTTCATTTCTGCTTTTCAAAAATGAATTATTTCTTCAGGTTAGGTTTGCTTTTATTCCTGAAGAGAAAACAAACAAACAATTCTTTGTCTTGTTTTTTCTGTTGGTTTTCTCGTTGGACTAAAAAGCCCCTTTTATAATAGGCCCCTCCCACAGTGAAAGTTCTCATTTTCAGGCTATCTCTGGACATTTCAATGAATTCTCATTAGGTATGGTTGATTCCATTACTCCTCAACAGAAGGATGTTTCCTTTCAGTTTGGGGGAGCCATCTGTTTTTTGGGGGGAACCCATGGCTTCTAGAAAGTTGCATACATGGAGGTGAGCGGGGTGTGTGAAAGTGATGCTAACTCAGTGGCTGCAGGACCAGGTACCAGCGGGCTCCTCTCTGTCTTCAGTAGGTGGGTGGCTGTCACCACTGGATCACCTCATGGGGCGTAATCACTCTGCTGATTTCATGAGAACCTGTCATGTGAGCTTTACCTGACACTGGGAAAAAGCTCTGATTGAGCAGAATAAAGCTGTCACCACATTCAGTCTCCATAAAACAAATTAAAGCACCACACAACAAATTAATTTAACATAATTATTATATGTATACTTTCTAGAGTCAGATTGCCTGTATTCAACCCTGATTTCTATTTGCTACCCATTTAGATAGTTCTGTAAAGAATCAAACTGTTACTTGCTTCTTAAAAACAACATAGAAGTAGGTTTTAGAACTTTCATTAAGTTATTAGTTTTCCTTTATAATTAAGAAATGACATGCATATTCTTATTTTTGACTCTGATATTAATAACATTTTCTTTTGACAGATTAATACAGTTTTAATGTTGAGTTACACTACCTTAAACTGGATGAGTCATTTTTTGTTCAGTCTCATTTTTCATGACAAAGCTTCTAGTTCATATGGGCCTGTGCCATATTTAAGCAAGTAGCACAAAAAGTGCCTCTGTGTCTTTCAAACTAGTCAGTGAGATTTTTTTTTTGAGATAGCTTGTCTTAGAAAAAAAAAATGACTAAGTACATGGAAACTACAGGTAAAAGTTTTATTGTTGAAGATTAAAATTTGTGCCATACATCATTTCTTGAATGACTGTTTTACTTCTACCTTTTTTTCATTTACTTGTAAAATTAGTCAGGGAGAGTAAATACCAGAGTATTTTTTATTCATGTGCTGTAGTGCTCAATAAATTACTTAATTGGTATTTTCATCAATTCAATCATTTAGATGCCTACTTGTACCAGTACATCAATTATTACAACCAGCATTGCATATACTATAGTAATCTAGCATTTTTGCAATGAGGAAATACCATAGGAGAAAATCTCACATGCACTGTTGATAGCTACTAAAAACAAATATCTAGCTGGGCATGGTGGTGCACGCTTGTGATCCCAGTACTTGGAAGGCTGAGACTGGAGGATCCAGGTTCGTGGCCAGCCTTAGCTACTTAGTGAGGACCTCCACAACTTAGTGAGATGCTGTTTCAAAATAAGGAATGAAAAAAAGGACTGAGGGTGTAGCTCAGAGGCAGAATGCCCCTGATTTCAATCCCCAGTACTGCAAAAAGCAAACAACAACAAAACAAATATCTATCAGGTTTTTGGTAAGTGCTGGCTTTGGGGTAGAACCTGGTATAATTTTTCATAGGGACTTTGTTTTTGAATATAGAGACTATCAGAAACTGATTAATTTCCTTTAAGTGCCAGATGTCAGAGGCTAGTTTTGAAATTCCATTATGGAAATTTGGAGGTTCAGTTTTTAATCTTGTGTAAGAAAAGGACCACCTGAATCCATAGAGGCTCTTGTCAGAATCGTCTTACCTAGGGACAAACTTACTATTAAAGGTTCTTTCTTTCTAATCAAGTTTGCTGAAGTAATTGGTTAAAATTCCAGAAATATTTCATATCAAAAGGTTTTTTTCAGTAAAAAAAGAATTTAAAAAGAAAACATCCTTGTCCTTAGTAAAAATCCAGTACCACATGACTACCTTGTCTATAAAATATTTTGCTGTGACCATCATAAAACATCTAATTTTTTTTTTTTCAATACTGGGGATCAAACCAAGGAGCATTCTACCTCCAAGCTCCACCCCAGCCCTATTTTTTGTTCTTTATTTTGAAACAGAGCCTCACTAAGTTGCAGAGGGCCTCACTAAGTAGCTGAGGCTGGCCTCTAACCTGGGATTCTCCTGTCTCAGCCTCCCATGTACTGGGATTACAAGCGTGCACCACCATGCCCGGCTTAAAACATCTAATTTTTTTTTTTTTTAATCAAACATCTTACTAGACTTGCTGGGATAAATTAGCTACAGATTCTGGACAAACATAACAATGAATTAGCCCATTTGACTTCATTACTTGATATTTCATGCTTTAACTTTGCTTTTAGCATAGTTTATGGAAATCTATTTGTTCTGCCAAAAATTGTTCTAGTTCATGGCTGGTCCAGTTCATGAGTGGATAAGAAGACTGGCTGTATAGAATGGGAGGTTGTATTTTTTTATTCCTGCCACTTTTAGCAGAAGAATGCCCCTGACCATATACTTTCCGTAGTCAAACATGACAAGCAAATATAAATTTTCTCTTTTGACAATCATTGCAGTAATACAATAATATATGAGAAGCTGTTTTTCACCTATGTCCTTGTAACAATAGATTTCTTTTCAGCTCAGAATTTGAACAACAGATAATATCATATTACATTTATTTTATTTGTCACGGTTGCAACATGCCATTGTTTATTTTTTATAGACATCAGTTAGTACTTTAGATCCTTAAATTGATTGCTAAGTAGAAGAAAGAAAGGAAGACAGAAAGAAAAAAGGAAAGAAGAGAAAAGAGAAAAAAAGCCCATCTCAATGTTACATTATAACAGAAGATCTGCACACCTCTAAAAGTGTGATTCTCTCCACTCTGGAAATCTGACCTGTCTTGTATGCATAAAACCAAGTTCTGCTTTGGGATTAAATCCATTACTTTCTTACTCAACAGTGAGGTTGTTACTAAATGAGGCAGACAGACGACATACATAACTTGCAAAACTATTAGTGGAAACCTAATCTGCTGTTTTCCATTAACTGGGTGCACATCATTAATCACAAAAATGATGCGTGATGAAATCTACAGGGGTTTAACCAGGAATTGGAAAGTGACAATATAGCAGAATGTGCCCTTTTCCTCCCTAATTCACCGAGAAACAAACACTGAACTTTTGCAGTCCATTTTCTTCTTAACATTTTAGGTTTGAAAAAAAAAAAAAAAACTGGACAGGCATGAGATTTTCTGGTTTTGTCTCCTTTTTAAAGGGTTATTTTAACATCTATTGTACTGATGTTTTGGCAGTAGAAAGATTGCTACACTCCAGAGATCCTGCTGGCATTGGGTCTAAAAAGATTGGGACTTGAACCAAGTGACTGTTTTCCTAAATAAAAAGCCTCTAAAAGATGGATCTTGAGGCTTAGGGATGCACATGAGAAAAACATGCTCTTGAGCCATCCTCCCAGGAGTGAAGAGGAGGGGATATCATCCTCTGTCATAGCTGTTAGAACTCCTCCAATTTTGTTGGTCTTCATTTATCCATGTAGAGCCCACTTTGGGCATGAAGGTTGCAAGGATATTCTTTTCTAAAATATATATATTTATATTTTTTGTATTGAAGATTGAACCCAGGACCTTTTACATATTAAACAGCCACTGAACTATGTTCCTAACCCTTTTTATAAATTTTATTTTGACAGAGTCCTGCTAATTTGCCCAGGCTAGCCTCAACCTTGGGATCCTCTTGCCTTAACCTCCCACGAATCTGGCATTGCAGGTGTGAACTACTATGCCCACCTTCTTAAATATATCTTATGGATGTAACTTCTTCCTGTATAAATGTCAAAAGTATCTCTGGCTCATTATCATGGATATTGAGCAGTATTACAGATATTGTTGCTATCTTTTCAGTAGTCATTCCCACTTTCTTCCGTGTGGATGGAACTTCCCCCTACCTTATTTGCTTCCCCAATATCCTTTGCAAGTAGGGTTGGCCATGTGGCACATTTCTGGTTAATGAGTTATGGGGAAAGTCTCTCAGGGGACTTTAGGAAAAAATTTTGCTTGCTGATTAAAAAGAGATAGATAGATAGATAGATAGATAGATAGATAGATAGACAGATAGATAGTTGCATTAGAACATGAGGCCTGGTACTGTTGCAGTCATCTTGTAGCTATGAGGAAGGAAGGGGATAGTGGACCAACTGAGGATGTCAGAAGAAAGTATGGAAGGAACCTGTGCCATATTCTCAGGAAAAATAATAAGAATAACAACAACAACAATAATAAATAGCTACTCTTGTTAAAAAAGCATTAGATGAGTATTCTGTTTTGCGGCCAGAAGCATCCTCACATATCAGGTTACATTTTTCTTGAAGTGTCAACACATGTTGTTTGTGGGTAGCACATGTGAGACATGGCAGAACTACAAGTTTGCATATCAATCTATGAAGGAAGCAATTCTTACTTTCTAGTTTCGTTGGTGATTGAAGACAAACTTATAAACTTGAAGCAGTACATAAGTTGTAAGGTAATGGATTAATGACTTAAGAGGTTAGAAAAGAAAGAAGGAAAGATAATCTGATGAGTGTCTAGGCTGTGGTGAATACTTTCATGTATGTCATTTAAATTTGTTTCAAAATTTGATTGAATACTAAGTCAATCAACCTCTCTCCCTCCTTTTTTTGGTACTTGAGATTGAACCCCAAGGGCATTCAACCTCTCTCCCTCCTTTTTTTGGTACTTGAGATTGAACCCCAAGGGCATTCTACCTTTGAGTGACACTCCTTATATATACTTAATATATAACATATTACTATAAACAATATATTAATATAAAATATATTATTATTATTATTATTATTATTATTATTATTATTATTATTATTATTAGAAGCAAGGTCTCACTAAGTTTCTGAGGGCCTGGCTAAATTGCTGAGGCTGTCCTCAAACCTGTGATCCTCTTCTCTCAGCCTTCCAAGTACTAGAATTACAAGTGTGCATCACTCTACTGACTTTAATGTTTCTTACCTTCAGAGATGGGTCAATTTGCTGGTTATATAGCAATGGGTCGAAGTTATTCCTCTTTTTCCTCTTTAGTAATTTAGTCTGACTATTAAAAGTTTGGACATAGCCACATCAGTGACTCCTGAACTTAGCCATAACTACCCTGGCTTACTTTAGTTGTAGCCACAGTAATTGCCTGGCATGGTTACTGTGGCTCATTTTTACACTGGCAAAATTTCACCTTCCATTTGATAGACTACTTACAAAAAGTAGCCTTTCGGTGCTGCCTTTTCATCTTCATGATTCTCTTTGTTGCATTTGAAGTACCCTAAAGAGGTTTGGAAAGACTCCCTTGTTATTATAGCCATTGTTGTCTTAAGACTCAGAACCCAATGCGTGCAACCACTCTCTCCCTGCTCCCTGAATGTGATTTGCCTTTATTACAAAATATCTGCTTTGCTTTGATGTTACACTCTGTCTTGATTCACTGGTGAAGCTTATGGTTGTGATAATAAATAGAAACAAATGAACACAAGAATTCTGCTACTTTACAAGATAATAATTGTATATATATGACAGAAGTCACTCCTTGCTGTGTTCACTCATACCTGTTTTTACTTAGAGCACTGGGCACTGCCATGCTTTTCATCTATTATTTGTTTGGAGAAATATTTCCATGAAATTAATTCAATTCCCTACTAATAACTGATTGAAAAATAATGAGCATTAAGAAGAGAAAGGCATTATTTGTTCAATTTATGACTTTTAAAAACAATTTTCCCTTGGGAATTTATTTTAGCCATGGAGCATGGGGAGGACAGCTGCGCACCTTAGAGTAGGTAAAGAGGTAGCTTGGTCCCTGCTGGCTCACTCTCCTTGCCTTCATTCAGTTCAGCCTGCTGAATTTGAATTAGCACACTTCTTATGTTTTGTTTCACGTATGTCTTTATTAATTTTTTAGCTACATTTAGAGGGTTGATCTTCATGGAGTGACATTAAAAAAAATAGACAAAAACATGAATACCCCTTCTGTTAATCAGTTTAATGATATTTCTGACAAGTTATGTGTTTGGTGTCATGCCCCACTGTATGAGAAAAATGTAGGCAACAACTTCAAAAAAGACCTTCTTCAGTTATTTTGTCTGCTGACTTCTATTGTTATTTAGAGCTCGTCTTTTAGGAATTTTCAGTTTCTGCACAACTTAAGTTTCTGTGTGACCTCTCTATTTCATTTCAAAGACTGATTTTTCTTCATTTTAATCTGCCTTAGTACATGGACAATTTTTTTTTTTTTTTTTTAAGGTACTAGGGATTGAACCCAGATGATTCTACCTCTGAACCACACCCCCGCCCCCAGTCCTATTTTTTATTCTGTATTTTGAAACAGGTCTCACTAAGTTGCAGAGGCCCTCAAAAAGTAGCTGAGGCTGGCCACAAACTAGGATCCTCTGGTCTCAGCCTCCCAAATACTGGGATTACAAGTGTGTGCCACCACGCCTGGTGGCAACTATGTTTTTATTTAAAAATTTAGTTTTATGCTGTGGTAATTTCAGTTTCCTTTCTTAGAACATAATAGAAAAGTAAAAGTATGCATTTATCTATTTTAGTGTAAGTATTCCAGTTGCGGGAGGATGGTAGAAAAATTATAAGAAAAATATCAGACATATTTTTGTTCTGTATCTATTTTATTATTATTTAGATAATATACAGAATCTATTTATTCTATTGTTAGTAACACAAGTTGGAATATAAAAGAAAACAAATGTTGGACACCATAAAGGGAAACATCCATTCATGTAATCTAGTGGACAATTTTAGCTATTTCTATCGAATTTTAGCTGTCTTGATTTTCAAAAGGTGTTCTTAAAACTGTCATTACAAAACTAGGTGCTAAATATTATTTCTGCATTTAGTTACAGATAACCTGCAGTCATCACTGGAATCCCTGATGAGAATTAGTCTTAATATTCTTTGAAAGATCTTTCAAAAAGTCATTCTTCTGAGCTTGCTAGACGCAGTAAATCAGTTCTTATTTTATATTTAATAAGGTCTACAGTCATAAATTTATTTCATTTAGCAAACTAATAAGGAATGAAAAACACCTAGTAACAGAGTTTGGCTCAAACCTAAATATCTGTGACTCTTTTGTAACAACAGCATAAACATAATACTTAGAAACACATATAGTACTTTGCTGGGTTAATAATTTTTAAAAGACACTTTAGGTTTAGTTGTGAATTTCTAGACCATATGGCTTATAATGAGATGAAAACAGTTTAGCTCCGTAAACACTAGTCCAACTTCTGTGTTAGAATTTTAGTTATTTCGTTTTTTCTTTTTCTTTTCCCCTTCCTCTCTTCTTATGTTTGGTGGGGGTGGGGAGGGAGTATGAATCATCGTCATAAGCAGAACAATAAACATGTAGCCAAATAACTATTTACTAGGTATGTATTTTATATTAGGCATTGTGACATGCTGCATGATAATTAGAAGTAGGCCTCATTTTTTGGGTAAGGGTTTGGGCTACATGTCATTTGACCTATTCAATATCAGGTCCATTGGTTCAAGGCCTTCATGCTCAGAGAAGAGAATGACTATGTAGTCCTTTTGAGTTTCAATCCCTGCAATACACCTTAATATCCACTATACTCTTTACATATACATTTTATGAGGTTTAAGGTGTAGCAATTAGCTAAGTAAGTGAGGCATAGAATTTAAAAACATTTAAGATTCTTTTCCAGCATTTAAAAGAAATGGAATACTTAAGCTAAAGACATGGGACTCAGAATAGCCAGAGGTCCACTTTCTCTCTGAAGGTCAGCTATGAATGACTTATTTATTCATTTGTTTGTTTATTTATTCCACACATATTTGTTAAGCAACTAAATCCTAATCCATACCAGGCACTATTCTCTCTGGGTTCTGAATAAGTCTCAAGGTTACTATTCTCCCAGAATTTTTTTACTCTAGGGTTGGGGTCAGAGGGAGAGAAATACAGAGAAATAAATGAGAAAACGATCATAATGCAATAGGTGCAAAACATCATTAAAATTGAAAAATGAGTTTTAGGAACTGCATTGGACTAGTTGCTCTAGGGCTATTTGAGAGGAGGTGACCTTCAACTGGATATCAGCAGGACAGAAAAGAACTAGGTATGCAAAGATTAGGGGGAATGCATTAGACTCAGGGGAAAACTAAACAAAAACAAACAAACAAGCCAGCTAACCCAATGCCCTATATCTGGAACAGGATTGACATTGTAAAGAGACCGAAACAAGCCTAAAGGTTGAAGCTTGCATTTTCAAGTGAGAAGAGCAGATCCAACCATATGGAATTTTGCAATCTTTATGAGCCAATATTTTAGGAGTTTTACCAATGTATACTATTTACTCACTCTTGATCTCACCTCAGTACATGTTCCGAATTTGTATTCTTTGGTTTTTTTCTACTCAAGCTCTGTGTCCTCTCTCGATCATGGTAGCAGCTTCCTAACTGTTTTCCTTTGCCTTTAACTCTATTATAAGTCAGTTACTTTTCTTTGGATGTTAATTTGCTGATGTTGAATTCCTTAGATGTTGCCAGTGTTTTCTTAGTCAAATCTTAGTCCTTATTTGCACTCCTTCATAATTTAGTATCCATTACCCCAGTCTGTACCTTTATTTGTTTACTGGCACTCTCTAATTCTGACAGCTCTAATTGTCCTTTTGACAGTTTGCCCTTGCACCATTTTTTTTTATTGTTAATGTTCACCTGATCTATCTACCACTTGATACGCTTTTGTTTATTTTTTTTCCCTTCTTAAAGTTGTATTTGTCCTTAAGACCCAGCTATATGCTTGCTTCTACCATGAACCTTAACACTCAATGACCACTTCCTTCTCTGAGTTTGTGTGTTGCCTACCTTGCAAATTTAGACTGTTACAAATTCAGAGAATTTTATCTCTTGTGCCCCCTAATGGATTATAGATCCTCTTTGAAAAGGGTCTTGGTGTGTGATAAAGGCAATTTAATATATGGTGCTTTGTATTTTAGATGGTAACTGACAAATTAAAATGAATTAATCTTCACAACAGCATTATGAGATCACTGGGAAAAGTATGACTATTTTTATTTTAGAGATAAGGACTAAGAGAAGATAAGTGACTTACTAAAGTTCCTCCTGCTGACTAGAATTCAGCTAGGTCTCTACTGTGAAATCTGAATCACTTTCTACTGTGAAATGTGTTTATTGATAATAATTTGCAGTCTTGATGTCTAAAGAAAAATTGGCTTGCTAATTAAATTTTCGGTGATGGTATAAGAGTAAGGCTATAATTTTCTATGCCCATACAGTTCCTCAGAAAAGTTATTCTTTATTTGTTAATATTTCTTTTTTGTCTTATTTTCTGCATTTTTATTTTTATATTTTTATTGTTTCATTGTAATTATACATCACACTGAGGTATGGGTGATAGGAGTATATATGCACACAACACTTGGTGTGTTTCCTTCCGGATCCCACCCCTCTCCTTCCCTCTGCCTTCTTACATGTCATTGAGATTGATATTGATCATTTCATATATATACATAGCATTATTTAAATTGTTACCTTCATTACATCTCTATCCCTCTTCCTCCCTTCCTAACCCCCCTCCATTGCTGCATTGGAGTCTATATTCTTTTATATGAGGTGTCTTGTTTTCCAACTTCTCTCTATCTTCCAAATATGAGAGAAAATGTACAACTGTTTGCTTTCTGAGACTAGCTAATCTCACTTTGCATAATATTTCTTTTGAAACACTGAATGGTTCTACAAATTATCAATCTAAGAATTGAATGCGTGAAGAAAGCTGAATACTTGAGGGACAGATCAGAGCTTGGTTGAACTGAATCTCAATTCATTTTTATAAGCATATATTGAGTCATTACTACCCATTTAGCATTAGTCTGGGCTCAGGGAGAAAACAAAAATAAAGGTGTGAAAACAATTTTCTACTTTTCTTTATGGAGTAGAAAGTCAACTAAGATGGTTTCTCGTGTTGATAATTTGTGATTGTAGGTGATAGTTAAACAGAGTTTTGTTATATAATTTTCTCTAATTCTATATGTGTTAGAAAAATGCCACAATAAAAAAAAGGAGGAAAAGTCTTGTGTTGGAGTAAAATGTCTGTCGTGGCAGCCTTGTACTGTGATTTAATTAACGTTCCAGAGCAGCAAAGAAAATAGTACTATCAAAGGAGCTCCAAGGGAGAAATGCATAGGTTCTGAGGTTAGACAACAATTGAGCTGTTAGTGGGTCTGTAAAGGAAGTAGTCAGTCAAAGGCAGTATAGGCTTCTCAATCACTAGGCTTGGATAGCAACTTGGCATGGTCCAATGAATGATCATACTCTGTAAGGAGACAGCTACACCAGTCTGGCTGAAGTGAAGGGTTTTGAAATGAAGAGAAATGATAGTTAACATTAGATAGGTTGGGCACTGCTGTTGAGAAATTTCCAAATTTAAGTCCAGAGACTGCTTTATGCATTTTGTTTTCTAAATGCTTGTGTAGCACTCAGAAGAGGCTAGTCAGTACAACAGTGTGATGACAGGGATGGTTTGGGAAGTCATTCTTGGGACCCAGCTCAGCAGATTGAAGGTGGGCCCTAACTCAGCATTTGCTGGCTCTGCACACACTGCTGGGATTCACAACCCATCTGCTCAGAGGAGGCTCTTGAGGTAGTGACCTTCAACATTATTGGATGCTGACCTGTGTAGTGTGGTGGGGGGAGGGGGTGCAAAGCATATTTTTGTTACTTTTTGTTAGGTAGAATTGATTTTCTAAGAAAGGTAATCAGGTTTTGGCAGACTAGCATTTATTTTTTTTTAAAAAAAAGGTATATTCAAGTATTCTTTTTTTTTTTTGTCACCAGAATTGCTATATTTTGTTCCTTTAAGCTTATTCTTTCTGCTGCGATTGTGTGGGAACTTTGCTTTATTATAAAAGATGAAGGATATCCAGATGATTCTCTTCTCCATCTGCCTGTTAAATCCTTAATCTCCTACACCTGGGTGGCTTCTAATCCTTTATTTGCTTCATGTACCAGTGGTTCCAAGTCGGGTAAGTTCTGTGTCGCATATGCCAAGGAAATTTTCTTGAGCCATGAGAGGGCATGCTGCTACCCTAGGTCTGCTGGAAAAGAAAGTGGGTTGCTGTTCACCAGTGGACCTGCTGGATTTAGCGCAACCCAGTCATTAAATGGCATTTGCTTGCTCTGCAGTCTGCAATGCCCCGTTGACTGGCAGCAGGAAGCTCCCTGTTCACATAGAGAGTTCCTTTTTGCAGGGCCACTGGCCTCTGAGAATTGTCATCGCATGGCCTTTATGATGCAGTCAAAGGTCCTTTGTGCTCTTCCCATTACCTTGTGCAGCTCAGTTTGGAGCCAGTTATTTAGTTATGCCCTAAGTTGTAAGGGGTAGCAGTTTTAAATGAGTTTGCTTTTGGATCTTCTTGATTAGGGCTCTTTTTTTGGAAGAGTGTTAGCAGAAAATACAGGAGTCAGTTATCTGCTGCTTTTTAGCTATCACCATGCTAACTTAAATTCAGTAGACTACTATGTTAAGAGGTTATGCCCTGAATTGAATTTCAGCCTTGAATCCCACTCAAGGTCAGAGAGAGCTCATGTTGCAGAAACAATCCTCTGACCCAGCCACATAAACCTTCCTAACAATTCATCTCTCCCACGTGGTGAGACTATGTTTATCCACCAGCCATCTCAGGGAGTGACTGGGTATCAGACAGAAGGTGCAATCACTTCCTCTCTTCTCCAGTCCAAAGCCTGGTCATCCTCTCAGTGGTTTTTGAGTCAAGACAAATTTGCTCATTCAGCTTAGAAAGAAAGAAGACAGGAGAAGAAAAGAAAAAGATAGTTCAAGGTCCAGTACTTTTATACTTCTGATTGGCCATGATATACACAGATGACATCAGCTTTTAGGGGCAGAGAATAAAAAATTTTATTATTATTTTATTTTTATAATCTCTCTGCTACTGATAGTAAGACATTGGAGAAGGAAAGTTCTTGAAACATTATTTGTGACTCTATTATTTGGAGGAACAAACTGATATCAATCCAAGAATCAGACATTTTTCTGTAATAATTGTATCTCTTTACTAACCTTAAAAAGGAGAAAATTTAAAGCATACAAATATCTGAATTTAGAAGAAATTACTTAGGAAATAAAAATTAGAGCAACATTTGGACTTTTTATTACAACCTGCCATGTAAAACTTCTTTAATTCTAAAGTGTTATTAAAATTGTCTCCTCAGGCCAGTAAGAGGTTCATTACAGCTTGTGATGTAGCCAACTTTGGAGGCAGCAGCTCCAGTGAGGGGAGGGTCCTTGTGATTTATGTGGTAGGTACCACTGGGGTCCAGCATGGCTGTCACTTTCTGCATAGCATTGGAGACCAGGGCTCCTGTGTCTGCTCTCTGACATTTTCGCACTCTTTGGATGACCCTTGTAGAGTCCTGACACCTCCTGGATTCTCCTGCCTCTCTCTGCCCTCAGCCCTGATCCTGGAGGCCCCATTCATGCCTTAACCCTTACTTAACATTTCTGACCTCAGGAACCATGTTTCTATTAAGAAGGAATTCTGTCTGTATATTAAGAGCTAGAAAAGAACTGGGGAGAAGGAGAGGGAGAGGTGATGCCATTGCCATAATTTTTAATAAAACTCATTAAAAAAATGCCTGGTGAGTGTTCAGTTGGATTAGGCTTTGTGGTGAGTGAAAAGGAAATGAGGAAGGTTTGGTCTTTGAATTAAGGAGGCTGTTTTTTAGCAGGATTGTATTTTATAACCTATTGACCTATTTTCTGACTGTTGAGTGATGAGACATTTAATAGGGAATAGCAACCCCATCATTTTTTAATGACCAAAGTTACAATGTTGTTTATTTAAAAGTGATATAAAGCCTCCACAACTATCTGATTCCTCCTGCGTCTTTGGTTCTTTCCTTCAGGGCTACCTCAGTATAGACCCTGTGTCCACTGACACACACCTCTGTCTCTACAAACATGTGCAGATTTCATTCATCTCTTAAAAAAAAAAGAAAAAAATATTCTGTATCCCTCCTGTCCATGTAGTCTTCATAGTCAGGACTCCTGAGAGGTTAGTTTTTACCTTCTGCCTCTAATTCTTCCTCACATCTTGCACATCTTGTAGCTTGGTTTACATCCCTTTCATAAATCTGAAAATTAGTATCTCAAGATATGGAGACATCTCTAAGCCTCCTCATGTTCTTATTTCCTTTGGCATCCATTTGTCAAAACTAGACCCTTGGTTCCTTCCTTAGACTTAATAGCCCATATTATTCTTAAACAAAACAAATAAAACACACACAAAAAACTTACCTGATTTTTCTTTTTCTTTTTTTTTTTTTTGCGGTACTGGGGATTGAACTCAGGGGCATTCTACCTCCGAGCTATACCCCCAGCCCTATTTTTTATTCTTTATTTTGAAACCGAGTCTCACTAAGTTGTGGAGTGCCTCCCTAGGTAGCTGAGGCTGACTGCGAACCCGGCTCCTCTGGTCTCAGCCTCCCGAATGCTGGGATTACAAGCGTGCGCCACCACGACCGGCTTCTTTTCTCTTTTTCTGATGTTTCCTTCTTTCTCATTTGCCTTAATGTAAGAAGTTGTGTACATTTACTTTGTTTTATAAATATTCAAGGAACTACTTTATAATGTATGACAATGCATGAGACAAAGATTGGTAAAAGCTGGGCGTGGTGGCGCACGCTTGTAATCACAGCATTTGGGAGACTGAGACCAGCTCACTAGGCTACCTAGTGAGGCATTCCACAACTTAGTGAGACCCTGTTTCAAAATAAAGAATTAAAAATAGGGCTGGGGGTATAGCTTGGAGTTAGAATGACCCTGAGTTCAATCCCCAGTACCACCAAAAAAAAAAAAAAGATTGGTAAAGCAAACATTCATGTATCTATAAACCTGCTTAAATGGCCAAGAATGTTATTCAGTGGTAGAATGCTTGTCTAGCATGTGAATTTCCCTAACTATTGTTGAACATGTTCTCAAATGCTTGTTATTTGTCTTTCTGCTTTTTGAAGGTAACTTTATATCTTTTGTCCATGTTTCCATTGGTTTATCTGTTACATATCAATTGGTTGGCCTTTTTAAATCTAATCTAGATATTTTCAAATAACATGTTCTTTTTAATTTGAGCTTATTATTTACTTTTTCTTAGAGTTTCTGGGAAAAAAACATTTTATTTTAATGTTGATGCTTTTATTGATTTTTTTTATTTTCAGACTAAAAATATATTGGTGAAAAAGCCCTTTCTAACTCTTAATTTACCTTATTCTACATTTCTTCAAATTTAAGTATAAGGACCTTGGGATTTATTTTATGTGTGATGTGAAATGGGGCCTTTTGTGATAATCTTCCTTAGTGTTGGATTCATCCCTGTCCTTTGTCTGTGTCTCTTTCTACCACTTTTCTGTGTGTGTGTGTGTGTGTGTGTGTGTGTGTTATGTGAGTATGTGTGTCTGTGTGTGTATGTGAGTGTGTCTGTGTGTGTGTATGTGAGTGTGTAAGTGTGTGTGAGTATTTGTGTGTGTGTGAGTATATGTGTGTTTTCTTTTTCTGAGCTCTAAGCCTTCTTTCCAACTGCCTGATTGAAATTTCTTGTGATGTACATTACCTAAAACTTATCATACATATCTGAAAAGAACCCCTTTTTTTGTATCTTCTCAACCCTTGCTCCCCATATCAAATTGGTTTCTGGATTCCTTTTGAATGTTTCCTTTGAAATGAAATTTTATTCCTACTCTGCCTTGCTTTACACCATGTGATATGAACGGAACCTCAGGGCTCTGCAGTGTTTTAAGTAGACTTCTTGCATCTCTTTTTTCTCCGCCCAGATCATGAGATGATGACATCATATTAATATTAATCTTTCTACAACACGACTTCGATTCTTTCAAATTACAGTACATTTTAATTCCTTAGTGTTCTCATGCTAAAGTGTGTAGTTCCTAAGGCTTTCTTTAGTTCTTCTTATGTCTAGCCCAAACTGCTTTATAACCTAATCTTCCATTGTAGCATATTTTTGTCTCTAAATTAGTTTTTCTTTAAATTGTCATGCACATTTTATTTTAATTTTTTATTTCATTGTATTGCACAAACTACTCTAGTTCGTGGCAAGTCTAAATCAAACCCATCCTACCATTCTTTTGATATTCATGAGTCACTGATTTGTAACTTCCCTGATTGTTATTGTTGAACTGAAGCCATTGATTCTTGTATTTCCTGTGGTAGCTCTCATAATACCTAATACATAATAGATAAATATTGGTGGGTTGATTGGTAGTATACTAATTTTATGCAGTGAAATTATATTTGACTTCTCTTGAATGAATTATTTTAATATTTGATTGGGGAGTGAGAACTTAAAAGGTGCTCTTGATTTTCTTATGTGAAAAGTAAAACATTTCAATTTGATTTAGGAGAATTTACAGATGTTCTATTTTTCCGAAAGATCTAATTTTAAATTGCATGTAGAGTTTTTTCTTCCCGAATTACTTGTATTTTTATGTTAACTATAACACTTCTATTTTGTTTTTCATATCTATTTTTGTTTTATTGATTTGTTTTTTTCTTTTCCTGTGTCTTTATTTTCTCAGCCAGAGAAATGTAGTACCACTATCCAAATAATATCTTCTCTTTCCAGTAGATTTTTTTCACCTTCTTTTCCATTTTTTAGAAATGCTTAATCTAACTATTCAACCCTGATATTTTTATGTCCTCTTTATGGAAAAAAGATGACTTTAAATTCACTAGGCTAATGATGTAGAAGATGAATCCAATATTGTTTGGTAATTCATGTAAAGCAGGCAAAAAAGCAAAATTAAAGGAAAAATCTGACTCAAGTCTTAGTCAACTTTATTTCAGATATTGAGTGGTTGTCACTGAAACGACCTCATGAATCGGTGAAATGATGGCTTCGAAAAGTAGTTCTTCAACAATCTAAGAGGCACATCCACTCTCCCTCTCTTCTTCCAAATTTGCTATTTAGGTCTCCTCTGTGGCAATCAAGAAGAGAAGAGTTAAAAAGCAAGCACAATACAAGCTATTTTTATCTCCTCAAGCAGTTCTATTTAAGAAAAGAAATATAGAAGTAGCAAAGCAGGCATAAGAGAAAAAGGCCATTTGCCACAGCTTTTTGAGCAGTACTGTCCCATCCATTCCTGAAACTGCTCTGGTGAATTAGACTCTCTCATGGTTTTGCTTTATAAAACACTTGTTTCTCATGCTTCCCCCCGAGGTTTTCATTCTCATACTATCCTCCGAGCTAGATTAGGCAGCATGTGCTGATTGTTTGTTAACATGAATTCCTTAATGTTTAACATTCTTCTCAGTTTTCTGGAACAAATCTCGAAATGGTTTTCATTGTGTGAATTCATTGTTCTTAATAGAGGTGAAAATGGCGTTTAAATGTAGCCATTGATGGAGTTATATGTGTTAAATCTGGATGGCTTTAATGATGATTTTGTCTTACTCCTGATTATAGACTTACAGAGCCACATGCTCTCTGCCTGCCATCCATATCAAGTACCTGGATGAACCAAGATTTTCTTTCCAATCAACTATACTCAGGCTAACATAAATGTTTTATAGATTTAGTAGTCAATAGCTTTTTTCCCCCTTACAGTTAAATAAAAAGGGTATTTTGTGTATCATCATTTACATTCATTGCATTATTTTTTTCTAACTAAGATAATGAATCATGGATTGTGAAAGAAGTTAAAATATATTGGTAAAGTTTTTCCTCCCTGATGTGAAATGCTGCCACCGTCAGTAGTAACACTCTTTAAAGAAGCCTTTGTGAGTATTGCTCTTTGGTTTTGTTTGGTCAGATTATGTGGGAAGAGCTCTTCTTTCTCCTCCAGGTTAGCAGGAAAGAGTGGAAGGCACCAATGTGGCTCTCTTAGTGTTTCTATGTGAGCCAGAGACAAAATAGGAACACACTGCAGAGTAATTTTAATGCTCCAGGACTGCATAAGCCAAGGCTATGATAGGCTCTTCCATGGCTGTGTCTTATTCTGACACAATGCAGATTTTGTCTTCTTAAGGTAAACTCTTATTTTAACAGGTCTCTAGACTTCAAATCACTACTAAGTGAGTGTTGTAATGGAGATAGAGTCATCTCCTGGAAGTGCAGTCATTGTTGAAATCTTATGCTCTTCAGGTTTGATGTAAAAATAGTCCAAGTGTTTTAAAGAGAAACTTTTCATTCTAGGAAACAAACCAACAAACCCCAAAAAACAAAAAATGACTTGAAAAATCTGTTTCAATGGAATGAAATTAAGTAATGAATCTTTCTGCTACATCTTTAACTTAAGTTTTCTGGCCCACCATAATCAACTCTTAACATCTTGAAGTATTAAAGAGTCATATCTATTTAGAGAATATATGATTTATAATAGGGCACTATGTGTTAATGTGGAATGGTATCAACCCGTATTAAATCATTTCATTACGAGAGTAATCCGGGCAGTGGCACGGAAGAAAACTGATGAAAAATATATTAGGACTAACACACTACTAGATGTCATCTCCAACTATTTATTGTTTGTCCTGCTCTTCAACCATGGGGTCACCTTGTTCATTTTCACACAGACAATCTTGTATTCCCCGGGCACAGATCTCATAGACAGGGACTTTAGCTCCTTAAAGCAATGCCAGTAACATGGACAAGTCCCAGTGAATGTAGGGGGAGAGCTAAGTGAATAGTGACAACAACAATAACAAAGGGAGGCCAACTGCAGAAGACCTAGTTGGGGACTATAAGACTGTGGGCAGTACTGGAGTCAGCCTGTCCACTTAGGAGATAGGGATGGAGGGATTGAGAGTCCACAGGCAGTGCAGCCCAAGGGAAGTCAGTTGATTTCAGCAATAGCTGGGGATAGGGAGATAGAATTGATAGGAGTTGAGATTTATTTGGCTGGTGGATTTAGGGAAAGAAGGCAGAGGTGATGCCCAGTTTTCTAATTGTGCAAGTATAGTAGACTGGGATACCATTTATTGAGGTAGAGGATAATTGGAAGAAGGCAGATTGTGTGTGTGTGTGTGTGTGTGTGTGTGTGTGTGTGTGTGTGTGTGAGAGAGGGGGGGGGAAGAGAAAGGGAGAGAGAGGGAGAACACGAACGAACACCAGGAGGTATGGGTGTAGAAGCGGTCAGGAGAAAGATCTAAGATCTTAGCTAGAGAAACAAGTCATCAGCATGAAGATGCTGATAGAAGTTAGAGTGAGCTAGTGTTGCCCAAGGAAAATAATGGAGCAAGAAGTTGTCTTGAACTCCAACAGTTAGAGAATACACAGCAGACTCTAATAAATTGGCCTGCAGTGGGGACAGAGAAAGAGTTACAGGGTTAACAAAGATACAGAGTTAGCAGGAAACCATGAAATTGAGTGACAGAATATAAGGAAGAGAATGTTTCCAGAGTGGATAAGTAAGACTACCAAATCCTGCAGAAATCTCAAAGATAATAAATTAGAGGGAGCTGTTGACTTAGGCATGGAAGATTCTGTTTTTCATTTGAGTAGAGAAAATAAAGAAAAGAAAGGTAAATAGTTCCGAGACAGAGGATATTCTATTTTTTCTTCTTATGAAAGTGAAGAGCTGTTTTTAGTTGCTTTGTGTGTGTGTGTGTGTGTGTGTGTGTGTGTTACGTAGTAGTAGGGACTTAGAATGAAGTTATCTGCCTTATCTGCTATTCTTGGTAGACCAGTTTTTGAATGTGCTATAAAATAATCTACCTTTAGCAGGCAAGGCAATAAGTGTAAATAATTTTATTTTAGCTTAGGTAGACCTAGAACATAAATCATTGTGATAATATCCCTATCCTAAAAAACGAAGTAATATAATCTTCCAACGGTAGAACCAAGTGGCTTAATTATCAAAAGATATGTTATCCAGGATGACTGTCTAGCTCGAATGTGGATTCTAATAATATGTATATGCAGGCAAATTAATTAACATATATATTTTATATTTGAGTATCAGATGTACATTTACAGAATTGTATTTTCTCTAAAAAGACTCTACATATATACTTTTATTAATCAATATTATATAAAATGAAAATACTACATTTCAGAAAGCATACAGTATTTCTATGTTTAATTTTTTTTTTTTTTTTTTTTTTTTTTTGCGGTACTGGGGATTGAACTCAGGGGCGTTCTACCTCTGAGCTATACCCCCAGCCCTATTTTTTTATTCTTTATTTTGAAACCGAGTCTCACTAAGTTGCAGAGTGCCTCACTATGTAGCTGAGGCTGGCCTCAAACCCGGATCCTCCCGTCTCAGCCTCCCAAATGCTGGGATTACAAGCGTGCACCACCACGCCCGGCCTGTTTAATATTTTTGAACTTATGTTCCAGCTTACATTTTAAAGTAATAGTAATTATGAATTTGCCTATACTCCAGCATGATAGATACTTTTACTTATCTTTAAACATTGAGAGAGTGATGAAAAATATTAGTTTGTGTACCTAGCACCAAACATCAGGACATCAGAGCATACTGAACAATGTACCAGTGGTAAATAAAAGAAACAATTCATCTTTCCTAAGTTCTTTTTATTATGAGTATTTTGGGGGAGAAGGAGACATGGGAGATAATCTGTAGCTAACATTTTAAGTAAGGCAAGATGGTAATAACAGTTATGGAAAAGAAAATGGAGCAGGGCAGTGGGTGTGGGTGTGTACCATGAAAGTTGAGGGTGGAGGTGGGATAGATTGTAACTTTGAGTAATCTGGGTGAGATTTACTGAGATGATTCTTGCACAAAGAAGATGATGGTATAAATACTGCACATGAATATCTACTAAAAGAACATTGCAGGTAAGGGAAGAGCCTGGGCAAAGGCTGTGGTGGAAGCATGGCTGTCCAGGAGGAGCCAGGAGCTTCTGTGGCTGGTGGGCAGTGAGCAGGGAAGCAGGAGGAGGTAACTTCAGAGCTAGGTCAAGTCAGTTAGAAACTTGTAGCATCTTGGGATGACTTACTTTATACTTAGTACTTGGAGAGTTGGAAATTGGAAATTGGAAGCCTGAGTAGAGGAAAGACTTGGAAACAAGTTGATTTTCATGTTAATAGTGTTCCTGTTCTTTAAAGGACACTCTATAAGGATATAAATTTGAACTTTTTCCTTTTTCCTCAAGGTTTATAACACGAACTATAAAAAATTGCCACAGTGTAGCCTACTGGCCATATGTGGAAGTGCTGTGTGTCTTTCTAAGACCCTTAAATCTAAGGCCTATTGCTTCTACATACACCTTGTTTTTATAATTTTAAAAATTTGAAGAATGAAGACTTATTTAAAAGAGCTACCTTAATTTGTAGTTGTAGAATTGTTTTCTTCCAATGGAATCCCACTTTCCCCACATAAGTTATATTGCTGCATATTTTACACATCTCTTTGATTAGGTATCTGTATCATTACTTTATTATGGAGTCTTTTGTATTAATTACTATATTAAAAATATCAGTCCTGTTTTTCCTCCTCAGGACCAATTTCTCAATATTCTTTGTACTTACATTGACCACTATTTATAATCCATTCCTGCCCTGAGGTGTTTCAATATCCTGGAGCGGAGGTTGGCAAGTTATCAAGTTATGACTAGCAGCCAAACGAGCTAGTCCTTTCAATAATGGCTTTTATGATTTTAGGTAGTGGGGTGAAAAAAAAAAAGAGACAAGATGAATAATATTTCCTAACACGTAAAATACATAAATTCAAATTTCAGTATCCATAAATAAAGTTTTATTGGCACACAGATATGCTCATTCTATTGCTTGCTGTCTGTGGTGCTATACTACAGTGGTAGAGCTCATAGAGGTTGTGACAGAAAGAGCTTGTCCTGAAAAGCACCAATGGTTTCTATAAGGACCTTTAAGAAAAAGTTTGCTAACTTGTACTAGAGCAGTGGTTTCTTTTATTGTTTTCCCTGGAAGTCCTGTTAAAACCCATGTTTCTAGTCATTACTCTCAGAGACCCTGATTTCACCTGTTTAGGGTGGGATTGTCCTGATGTGGGCCTACTTGAATGTCTGCTTTATCTTATCATCTCCTTATGGTAATCAGTTTAAGCAGAGGGGCTATTTTTGAAGGAATCTTAAAGCTGCTACATCCAAAGAGCAAATCTAGTTCCAGCATATTGGATATTAAAATTTATGCCTATGATTGTTGTGCTTTCAGCATATATATGAGCACATTTTAATATAAAAATACCCATTCTATCGTTCCTACATAAAGTCTTCCATTTGCACTTATTATTTAGGGATGTAGGTACCTTTGCAGAGTCTTCCTACTTGTTTTATGCAAGCAATGATTAGTAGAATTAATGATATTTTACATTTCATCTTTCTTTTGTTTTTGTTTTTGTGGCACTGGGAATTGAACCCAGGGACATTCTACTTCTGAGGTACCCCCTCCTTAGCCCTGTTTTACTTTTAGTTTGAAACAATGTCTTGCTAGATTGATGAGTCTCATTACTTACTGAGACTGTCCTGGAACTTGTGATCTTCCTGCCTCAGCCTCCCAAGTACTGGGATTACAGGCATGCTCCACCATGCCCAGCTTTACATTTCATCTTTCTAAACTAGCATCATCTTGGAAGCAGAGAACAACCCTCACGAGACTACCAAACTTGCAGTGCCTTGCTCTTGGACTTCCCAGCCTCCAGAACTGAGAGTAGTAAACAAACGTTCTTTATAAAATACGTAGTCTGAGGCTGAGACCGGAGGATCCGGGTTCGCGGCCAGCCTCAGCTACCTAGTGAGGCACTCCGCAACTTAGTGAGACTCGGTTTCAAAATAAAGAATAAAAAATAGGGCTGGGGGTATAGCTCGGAGGTAGAATGCCCCTGAGTTCAATCCCCAGTACCGCCCAAAAAAAAAAAAAAAATGTAGTCTGAGGTATTTTGTTACAGCAGCACAAAACAGACTCAGACAGAATAACAGCTACCTCTGCTTGCTCTGTACTGATATCTTTACTTGCATTATATACCTTGATTTTATAACAGTTGGATGAAGTAAAATATTAATATGTTGATTTTGTAAAGAAGGAAACTAAAAGACTAGGCAAAATTTTCCTGACCACATTACAAGAAGTGTCTCATTCTAATGTCTATTCTTTGACCACTAGCATACTTTTGTTTCTTTAAGAAAGGATATTCAGAATTACTTTCCCAAGATAGAGTTTTTTTTGGGGGGGGGTGGGGGTGGTACTAGGGATAGAACCCAGGGGCATTCTATCTTCAAGTTACACCTCCAGCCCTATTGCATTGCATTTTTTACTTTGAAACAGGATCTCTCTGGGTTGATGATAGTCTTTCTATGAGGCTAATCTTCAACCTGCCCTCCTTCTGTCTCAGCCTCCCAAGTACTGGTATTACAAGCATGTACCACCACACCCAGCTGATAGGGATTCTTATAGGTGTTGGGATAGAAATATAAATTAACCATTTGTTGCTCTAGAGTATCTTCTTGTCTTGTATGGGATATCAGCTGGGCGTGGTGGTGAGTGCCTGTAATCCCAGTATTTGGGAGGCTGAGGCATGATTATTGCAGGTTCGAGGACAGCCTCAGCAAGTAGTGAGACTCTCATCAGCCTTGGAAGATCTTGGGGGGTAGCTGTAGCTCAAAAGTAGAATGCCTCTGGGTTCAATACACACACACACACACACACACACACACACACACACAGAGTTTTACAGTGGATGTATATCAGTGCAGTAGGTAAAACAGAGGTTGATTACCTATTGCTGGAGATTTGGCAAAGAAAGATTCATAGGGTATATACATTCTGTCCTTAATGGACATTGTATGCTGTTTTTTGTTTGTTTGTTTTTTGTTAAGAGGGGAAAGTTCAGGACAGATAGAGAAGAGCACATAAATCTAAAATCCATAGAAGAGATGTTTTGGGAGTTATGTTTCTTTGTACGTCTGGCCTGAAGAAAGCAAGTTAAAAGAATATTTGAAATAGAAATCAATGCTTCCAAAGGGAGAGATATGTTAATTTCTTATTTATTCACATATTAAGTTTTTAGTTTTAATAAAATTTAATGAGAATATCAACAGGTATTAATATATTTTAGAATATTCTGAGCCAGGTGCGGTGGTACATGCCAGTTCATTAGGAGGCTAAGGCAGGAGGATTGTAAGTTAGATGCCATCTTGGGTCACTTAGTGAGAACCTGTCTCAAAATAAAAATGTGTAAATAAATTTTGAAAAGGGTTGAGGATGTAGCTTAGCAGTAGAGTGCTTGCTTAGCACAGGGGAGGTCCTGGGTTCAATCTCCAGTACTGAAAAAAAATAATAATAATAAAAATATTTGATGTTATCTCTAGGCCAGTAGTTTTCAAAGCCTTTAAAAAATGCACTTGGTTGTTTTTTCAAATTAAATTTTAGATTTATATTAAGAATATATGGCAAAATTTCCATGAGAAATGTATAAATTATAATCATGAAGTCAACTGCAGAATTATCTAGGACTTACTTATATATGTGGCATTAATTTTTATTTTGTTCTTCTGTGACTCTGATAATGCTCTTTGTATATTCCCAACTGCTTTTTTCAAGTCTGTGAAATATATAGTAGTCTTCCTTATGGAAAACTGACTAAATAACCCATTTAATTCAAATAGGGTTTTAAAAAATCTGTTTTTTTTTTTTTTTTTAGTATTTTATTGATAGACAATTCTATCTTTTGCAAAGAATGCTGTATTTATCTTTTCCTTCCCAACAGTGATGTATACTTTTCTTCTTCATGATTGGCATGATTGACATGAATTTCTAAAACCATAGATTCTCCCCCAGTGGCCAAAGGAGTTAAAAGTTATGATGAGAGAATTTCATCACACATTTGCAGCAAGTCTGGTTAAAAACAAATGCTCATCAGGGCCACATTGGTAGCATTAGTGTGTGAACTGGGCTAACTCTAAGAAAACAGAAAATGGGTGAAGTCAGAAATACAGAGATTATATTCTCTTTAGGCATGTTAACCACCAACAAATATGCAAACTTGTTTCAAGTAAAGGACTGCTGTACTGGTAGGTGATCCCAGTTGGGAAAGGGTGTGGGACTCCTGGCATGAGAGTTGCCTGAAAAACGTCAGTATGACGTAAGAGCTACTCAATAGTGCATGCCTATAGTTACTGATTGGAAAATAACATGGCCTCATGGACAAAACACATATTTTAAATCTGAGTTTGAATTATAGCTCAGCCCCTTAGCAGCATTGTGACCTTGGATACATTATATATTGTTAGCTTTTTGATTGCTTCTATAAAAGATAACCCCAAGTTTAATGCCTTAAATTTATAATCTTGCAGTTCCATGGGTCATAGGTCTAACACAGTCTTCACTGCTCTAACGTTCAGGTGTTAGCAGGAGAGCATTCTTCTCAGAGGCTCCAGGGAGGATGTTTCCTCATCTTTTCCACTGCAAGAGGCTGCCTGCCCACCTTCTTTAACTGAGACCTCTTTCTATCTTCAAAACCAGAAATGGCAGGTAGAGACACTCTCACCTGACATACTTCTCTTATTTATTTATTTATTTATTTATTTATTTATTTATTTATTTATTTATTTTTGCGGTACTGGGGTTTGAACTCAGGGGCATTCTACCTTGGAGCTGTACCCCTAGCCCTATTTTTTATTTTTTATTTTGAAACCCGGTCTCACTAAGTTGCGGAGTGCCTCACTAGGTAGCTGAGGCTGGCCGTGCAAACCTGGATCCTCCGGTCTCAGCCTCCCAAATGCTAGGATTACAAGCATGTGCCACCACACCCGGCTAACTCTTTTATTTTTAAAGACTCTTATTACTACATTGGGCCCCCTTGGGTGATCCACAGTTATCATCTTGTACTAAGGTCACCTGAGTAGCATCCTTAATTCCCCTTTGCCATGTATTAAATTTCCCAGGTTTCCAGGGTTTGTATATAGACATTTTTAGGAAACCATTATAATCTGATCACTATACATTTACCTTTTATTTTGTTTCCTTATTTTTATTTATTTATTTATTATTTTTTATTTTTTTGCGGTACTGGGGATTGAACTCAGGGGCATTCTACCTCCAAGCTAAACCCCCAGCCCTATTTTTTATTCTTTATTTTGAAACCGAGTCTCATTAAGTTGTGGAGGCCCTCACTAGGTAGCTGAGGCTGGCCACGAACCCGGATCCTCCGGTCTCAGCCTACCAAATGCTGGGATTACAAGCGTGCGCCACCACGCCCGGCTTGTTTCCTTATTTTTATAGTGAGACTGTTGTGAATATTAGACCAAAAGGTAAAGATTTACAAAATGTCTTGCTAATTCCTGGTACATAGTAGGCATTCAATCAGTGATATCTGCTATTACTTTTGCATTGCTTTTCCTATTCCACCTTTAATTTCTTATTCAGTGTGCTTAGTATTTCTACATTCAATCTTTAGAAGTTTTGTCTGGTGATTAGGAGTTTCAGGGTGTTTCTTCTGCATAAACAAGCAGAAAATTAAGTTACTTATTTTGAGAGCTTAAAAAATTAAATGACTCATTTGTAGAATCCTTTAAAATGTCCTCTACTTCTTTACGTTTGAGTCTAATGCTACTGGTCCCCTAATCTCTACAACAATGTTCCAAACCTGAGCAGGCAGGAAACCTGGAGGGCTTGCTAAATTTAGATATTGAGCCCCATACTCAGAGTATTTCACTCAACAGGATTGGAGGAGGACTCAGAATTTTCATTTCTAGTAAGTTCTCAGTGGACATTGATGTTGGTTCTGGATCATATTTTGAGAACTGTTGCTGTAGAAATAACTATGAAGAAGATGGGGTTAATTTGGCTTTCTTCTCATGCTTTGTAAAGTGTGTATTTGAGTAGTGGTAGAAAGTGTCAGTTTTTAGTGGAAATTCAAAAGCATTTTTTCTTTATCTCAGGACACAAATCTACCCTCAAGAGTACTGCTATTTAAACTGAAGCTTTAAGCATGGAATAGATGTGCCTTTTTTTTTTTACGGTACTGGGGATTGAACTCGGGGGCATTCTACCTCCGAGCTACACCCCCAGTCCTATTTTTTATTCATTATTTTGAAACCGAGTCTCACTAAGTTGTGGAGTGCCTCACTAGGTAGCTGAGGCTGGCCGCAAACCCGGATCCTCCAGTCTTAGCCTCCCGAATGCTGGGATTACAAGCGTGCGCCACCATGCCCGGCGTAGGAAAATTATCCCACAAAGATTCATTTGGAGGTTTTGGTTATTTCCCATCTTCTCTCAGTCAGTTTTGCAGGCTGTTTTTCAATGGTAAAAAATCATAAAATGGAATGGTTCTACACTTGATTGTATTACTGCTTCACAAATCAAGTGTCTTTTAATAATACTGTCTTGAAGTTACTAAACATAGTGCCATTATTTTGCAACATGACATGTATGTAGTATAAAGATACTTCATTGTTATATAATGCATGAAAAATAAAATGTTAAATTAATAATGTAGTTGGACATGTCCTAGAAAACTGTCCTTGAGTTATGGTATTACAAAATATCTACCAATTTGTATCCTGTTTAAATTCAGAGTCCTTTGATATAAGAACCTAGAATAAGTTTCTAAAATTTATTTCATCTTCAGAAAGTCTATTAAGGTAGCAGAGGTCAAATTTTCTATGTTTATCTTTGTGGTAAGAAGCTAATACTTTAATGGGAGGAAAAAAACCTCATATGTCTCACTAAAATCTTCAAGTATGTTATTAAAAGTATATTCGTATAGGATAAATTGCTCATTTAAAAAAAAAAAACAAAAACCATGATTTCCTAAAGAAGTTTTATGTCATTGCGTTGATTGGACAATAATAGAAAATCAAATATATTGTTCAAGTAATTTGATCTTTGGTCATTTAAATGATATAAATAAAACATTCTATTTCAATACTATTGTTCTTAGACTGAACTCCAATTTTATAAATTTGATTTGTGATTCATTTCCTGAAAGAGAATCACATATAATGAATTTTATTTGTTGTAATGTTAATGTTGATTGCAGTATCTTAGAAAGATGATATAGTTGGGAAATTTCTGTACTGTGAAATAGATGCAGGTCCCAGAGCCTGGATGTTTAGAGCTTAGTTTATACTACAGTGGTTTGTAAATGTTAGAATGCCACAGAATCACCTATTTTTCTTAAAAATGGAGATCCACAGGTCCTCTCATTCAGAAATAACTCACTATATCTTTAGTAGTACCTAGAAATGTTAATTCATTGTATATATGTTAGAGACCCCATTTTGAATAGTACTAGTCTAGGTGATAGCCCTGGTGGCCGCACATTTGGTGGAAGGAGGAATGGGTCCCTGGAGTTGGGATTCCGATGGAAAATGGAAGACAGCCAACATATTGATGATAAGAAATAAGAAAAACCATGAGCCCAAGGATAGTATGACCCCAGAGATGGAATTTCCCACTATTTCATTTTTAAAATATTAAAGTGATATCCACCAATTGGATTGTCAGCTTTCAAAGCTAGATTCCATTAAATTATATATTTATCATTAACTAACTATAAAATACGAAAGGGAGGGGATTTCAAGATTATTAGTAAGAATAAAAGTCCTTTTCCTTAAACTGCTTTTAATTTGTTACAGTGGGTTTTAAGTGTTTTAGTTCCATAATCTTTGAGTGACCTCCTAACTGAAAGTCCAAGGTTAAAAGTAGAACCAAAAACATTACAAAAACTATCTTTGGATTTGTCACAGGTACTGGATCCCATGTCCTTTTATCTCTCATATTATTTATTCCATACTCTTCTAAATTAACTTAAAATATCACCATAGAAATTCTAGGATTCATTAATACACAAATAGGAAATAATACTCACTACAAAATTGAACATATATTTTGAGTTCTTTTTCATATGAAATGAACTCAATTAACATTTTTTGCATTATTCCATCCAAAGCATATAGTAGTAGACTTCAAAACAATTATCAAGGGACTAATATATAATTTAGTATTTAATGTGATAAAAAGGGCTCGTGCACACACACATGCATGTGCCAAGAAATGAATCTTGAGTCATATTCATATTTATGAGAGAAATAGAGAATCCCCAAATTAGAACAACTAATGAATATTCAATGAAAAAAAAAAAAAAACGTACAAAAACCTAATTTTTGTCGTAACCAAAGTAACCAAGCGTCAAGAAGAAAGCTATCACAGAGCCAACAACCTGAAGAATAACCTTTGCATTTCATGATCAGATGGCCTGTTTCAGTGAGTAAGCTCACCTAGAGTTTTCTAGGTGAAAAAGCCCTATCTCAGTGAGTTGCTAAGCCAGTGGGAGATGAAATATAGAAGCAGGTAGCAAGTAGAGATATTTAGAGGAGAAAAAAATATTTGGACAGTACCTACAGGATAATTATTTAGAAATGAGCATACTTATAAAAGATTATGGTAAAGTTACAGAGAAGAAATTGATGATGGATGGAATGAGATCAAAGAAAGTAAATAGTCTTAGGAATAGAGTTGGTTATAAAAATGTAAGGTCAGCTTATCTTCCAAGAATGATGAAAAGGAAGTAAAAAGTGGTACAATGCATAGAAATTTTTAGTTTTGTGGCAAGAAGCTAAGGGCAATGGTATCTTATTTCTTTTATTTCTCTTGATAAAACTTCAGACAGGAGGTTTTACTGTAGTATGTGAGGTTGAAGAGTAAGGGCACAAAAATCAAGATTGCAGAAGAGAATTTAGATGTTCAAATGTGGAGTTTAAGGTAGATGAAAGTTTGGAAGTCCCCCTGAGGTGAAAAGTAAGAAAGTGAAGATGATTTTATATTATTATGCTTGAGAGAAACCCTGATTTCACTCAGGCAGGATTAACTGCTGCAGGAACTTCCTCCTGACCAAGAATTTTCAAACATCGAACAATAAACAGGTAGCACAGTACCACAATTCCTATAGTAGGAAAAGAAATGAGTAGATCCCCAAGAATATCTTAGTCCACAGTCTGGAGGTGTCTCCAGGTGTGGCACAGGAAAAGGGACCCAAACAGAAAACACCACAGTCACTGAAAGGAGTAGACAGAGGTCACAGTTGACAAAGGCTTTACAGAAAGCAAAAGCCGCAGAGATTGGCAGGATGATCTTTTCAAACCGGCATGGATATTAGCTGCAACCCGAAGAAGCAGGATAAAGAACCACTAGAAAGTGTTGGGACAAATAATTCTCAAAAGTCACAAAGGGCTGGGACTAGTTTGCCTTCCCAACAGCCAGGGTTGAGCACCTTCCTAATACAGAGTCTCTGGTATAGTGCTTTGAATTATATCACCTTATTAGAGAGCCTAAATTACTTTTCCTTGACAGGCTGCTCTAGGCACAATCTAACACATCTTAAAAATAAACCTTTGAGATGATGATATTAATTCATGGATAAGAGTGTATCCCACCCCAGAAAAGCACCAAAACAAAAGCAAAACTCAACTTTCTTTAAAGGAATACAACAATCTAGCACCACAGTTTTGAACACCCAGTTTTTTAAAAAAATCACCTCACCTGTATAGAAGCAGAATCATGTGAACTATAGTAATGGGAAATAAAAGTCAATAGAAACATACCGGCTGGATGGTGGTGCATGCCTGTAATCCCAGTACTTGGGAGGCTGAGACAGGTGGATCCCAGCTTCAAGGACAGTCTGAGTACCATACCCAGACACTCAGTAACCTAGTAAGATCCTGTTTCAAATTATAAAAAAAATATAAAACAGGCTAGAAGTATAAATTGGAGGTAGAATGCCCCTAGGTTCAAGCCACAGGACCACAAACAAACAAGAGCAAACTAGGTAAGGCAGAGATGATAAAATTAGCAAATAAAGTTGTTAGACAGCTGTTATGTCCTGTGCTCCAAAAGCTCAGGAAAATGTGAATATAGTAAGGAGAGAAGTGGAAGGTATAAAAATGAACCAAATGGAACTTCTAGGTTTGGTTCTAGTTATTGTGAGGTCTTGACAATAGAAATTATTGAAAATGAAATATAAACAGGGAAAATGTTTTTTTTAAAAGGTGGACAGTGAGTCTCAGGTGGTCTAATATGTATAGAATTGAGGTTTCACAGATAAGAAGAGAACATATTTTCTAAATTTGATGAAAACTAAAAACTTTCAGCTTTAGAGCACCAAAAATTCCAAGTGGAGTAAATATAAAGGAAACCACACCAGGGTACCTTATAGTAAAGTGGCTGAATGCCAGTGTTAAAGAAAAGAAAGCTATTAGTGGAAAAAAGATAGAGTCACAACTACTTGTTGTGGCAAAGGGAGGTGCATGATAGGAGATGGGTAAGAACCCATTTTTACCCTGAGGTGGGTTGAGGCAGATCTCAGCACACAGAGGGGAATTTAACAATGGAAGGGGTCTTCCAGAGGGCTTTGATATCATGAGATTGAGTAGAAAAAGCAAGAGGGATTTATTGGTGCCTGTGATTATAATGAATGGCTTCAATTTTCCTAACTTTCTGTTTTCCTCATGTTTGGAGGATAGAACTGGCTAAGGCAGTGGCCAATATGGCCTTAGAAGATTGATGTAGTTTGCCACATTTAAGCTGAAATGTAAAAATCAGTTGTTAGCTGTTCTTGAGAGAAATAATGGCAAAGAGAAAATAATAATGTCCTTAGTATCCCATATGTATAGAGTATTGGTATGTAAATTCAGGAAGGATAAGGATTATATTTCTTTCATTCAATTTTATATTTTCATTGCATAGCACAATGCCTGGCCCACAACTTGGAAACGAAGATATTTAAGGAACTTTCCATATTCTTCTTAATGGGTGGTAATCATTTTTTTTTATTATTGGTATATTGTAATCATACATCTTAATGAGTTACAAGCTGGTAGAGACATACTGCACACGGCACTCATTTAACTCTTCCCCAAATGCCACCCTGGTGCCTCTCCCCTCCCTCCTTGTCATGTTTCACTTAGTGATTTACATTGATATGTTTGTGAATGTCCATCATGTGCATTAGGGTGTTCCCTCCGTCCCCATTACCTTCAGTTAAGTCACCTTCTTTGCTCATCTAAGGTTTCTCCTTTTTCTAGAGTCCCACCTATGATACACTTTCTACCTAGCTTCTGCATATTAGGGAGAATATCTCATTTTTAATATTTGTGACTGACTAATCTCATTTAGCACAATGTTTTCCAGTTCCTTCCATTTTCCTGCAAACGGTATGATTTTGTTCTTCTTTCTTTCTTTTTTTTTTTGCGGTACTAGGGATTGAACTCAGGGGCGTTCTACCTCTGAGCTACACCCCCAGCCCTATTTTTTATTCTTTATTTTGAAACCGGGTCTCACTAAGTTGTGGAGTGCCTCACTAAGTAGCTGAGGCTGACCGCGAACCCGGATCCTCTGGTCTCAGCCTCCCAAATGCTGGGATTACAAGCATGCGCCACCACGCCCGGCTTGTTCTTCTTTATGGTTGAGTAAAAATTCCATTGTGTACATATCCCATGGTTTTGTAATCCATTCATCTGTTGATGGACATCTTGGTTGGTTCCATAGTTTGGCAATTATGAATTGTCAGCTATAAACAGATACACATGCATTAGTCTGGTAGTTTGGTTTCCATTCTTTTAGGTAGATACCCAGAAGTGGTATTGCTGGATCATACAGTAGGTTCATTCCTATTCGTTTAAGGATCCTCCATATTGTTTTCCAAAGTAGTTGTATTAATTTACAATCCCACAAACAATGTATTAGGGTTCTTACTTCTTCACACACTTGCCAGCATTTGTTTGTATTTTTAATGATTTCCATTCTAATTGGGGTTAGGTGAAATCACAGGGTAGTTTTGATTTGTATCTCTCTGATTACTAATAATGTTAAACCATGTTATTGGCCAATTGTATTTCTTCTTTTGTGAAGTGTCTATTTGGTTCACTTGCCTCAATTAATACAAGCAACAAATTTAGGCTTAATGAAAATATACAGTAAAATTCACATGCTTCCCAATCAGCATAGTATGGTAACAGTGGCCTGAAGTTCTGTTAAATAACTGCATGCAGAACCTCAAAGAAAAACTGTTCCCAGTCTAATTTCCTTAATCATAAAGGGACATGCTGCTTCTGACCTACTTCATATTTATTACGAACAACAATTATAAAACTTTATGCATTTTATAAAATGTTCTATAAATGAATCTTTTCTATAAATATCATGCAGCTTTTTAAAAATGGGTTATTGTGTTTTTGCCCTTCTGGACTCTAGTGGAATCAAGAATAAACTTTTGAAGTTTTGTTGAAGAGCTGAAACCTTCATTCTTGCACTCAATTCCTTTAACTGAGTCAACATTCGCAGCAGGGTACCATGTGAGGCTGAGTTGTAGAAGGTGGAGCTTCTTCTTAGAACAAACACGCATGGGTTGGTATCTATCGTCAAATAAGTTTATGGGAAGTGTCATGTGATTAATCTAGGATATGTGCTCTGGAGAGGAGGGGTTTGCAGGGCCAGATGCTGAGCGCAGAGGTGGGGATCTAATCAACACGATGTGGAAAAGATGACTAGGAGGAGGTGCTCGAAATGTTATGATTTACTTCATGACATGCAGAAAGACATCAAAGGCACAGGACTTGACATTTAAAAGGGTGCTTTGGGAATGGAGAGGTGGACATTTTCAGTGAATTATAGCAGTCCAAATTAAGTAGAATTTAAGATTTGTTTTGAAACAGAAATTGAGAAGGGAAAAGGCTACATGGAGCCAGCTTCTGAACAGCAGACCAAAAAGCCTGAATTATATTCAATTTAAAATAGAAAAACACTCTGAAGGTTTACCTGTAATGAATGTCTTTAGAGTCTTGCTTCAGGGAAATAACATATTTTGCCATTGGTAGGTTGTATCGAATCAGACAGACTTGTTAGTTGGTCATTCTAGTTTAATTAGTTCTAACTAATAAGTCTATTTTCTTAAGAAAATGCTTTTGAGAGCCAGGTGTGGTGGTGCATGCCTGTGTTCCCAGTATTTGGAGACTAAGACTTCCTGGAGGATTGCAAGTTTGAGGCTGGCCTCAGCAACTTAGCAAGACTCTCAGCAACTTAGTGAAATCCTGTTTCAAGATAAAAAACAGAAAAAGTAATTTGGAGGTAGGATGTTCCTGTATTCAAATATTTAGTTCCCCTACCACCAAATGCTGTTAATTTTAATTTTAGTGTATTATGTAAATTTTGTCTTATGATATTTTAGAGTCTGTATTCCTGTGTCTGAAAATGATAATTTAGGAATGGTTATATTTTATAGATTAGAATGTCAAAATTATTTAGTTTACTGGGAGATGTACTCAATAAATTATTTGCATATAAATGTACATGCTTTTTAAGGCTCTCCCAATTAATATTACTTTTCAGATATAAGAAGTATAAGAAGGAAGAACTAATTTCTATGTGGCTTCATAATTGTGACTCTCCTCTCATAAATAAAAAATGTACTTTTAAAGCTCTTCTAAATAACTTTTGCTCCTAAGTTAATAATCTCCTTCGAACTTGAGTTTATTGGCTAGATTGAGCTCTGTTTCTGAGCTTCTCCTTTTTGTTTGTGTCCCCTTGTCATTTTCTGGATTGATGGGGGCATCCCTGGAGGAAATGGGCTGTGAAGGACAGGCGCACACTGAGGAGGTATGGAGTGAGCTGTGGGGTGAGTGAAGTCAGCCATGCTGGGTTCTGGCTTTACTCTCTTCCAGGAGGAAGCTGGACAGTTGCTGTCTGAAAGCCTGGCAGGTTTTAACCCTTTGTGGTAGGTGGTTTGCTGCATTGTGTGCAGGAAAGCACCGTCTTTTGTTGTCTTTGTAGGATGGGCACACTCATATTTCCTATATTTTATCAGTCCTCTAATCTCTTTCAGTTTCTGTCTCCTTCATTTTGACTCCAACTACCATTCTCTTTACTCTTAGAGCTATATCACTGCCTCTTTCTCCCCCCTTTATCTCACAAGATGCAGTAAAATAAATACATGGTATTTGTAACCTATTTCTGCAAAAGCACTCAACAGTGCTTTCCAGAGGTATCTACTAATTAATCTTTACAGAATCCCTATGAGGTATACAGAGTTAGGGTATTCAGCACACAATTCACTAGACCATGCTGTCACTCTATTATGATAGAGGATTATTATTATGTTAAAATGTTTATACACCAAGTACATAAATTTGTAGAGATTGATGTATACCAAATCCCTTGGCAAAAATATGAACATGCCTGTAGCATAAAATTGCAATTGTAAAGCGAGTTTTTATCTGCTTTGCGTGTTTAAAGAATTATTCCAGATCTGCACACTAAACCTCTATAGGATAGCTGTTTCCTTTATCTTGTCTCTTGTGGGGCAAAGGGGGCAGTCAGCTACTCCACTGGGATTTCAGCAAGTGGCAAACTCAGGTTCTTGATAGCATTGTGTTAAAATTACAACAAACTCCAGTATGTATGTGACTCATATACATGTATATATATATATAATAGCTTAATTGAATTATGTAAATAGTAATCCTTTGTTGTTATAATATGTATGGAAACCTAGTCAGGCTTTTTGTTATTTTTTGTTTGCCTTTTACAGAGTTTGATGTGGGCCAGCTAGATTACCCTTTGCAAAAGAATACTCTGGAGACACTTCCCATTAAGGGAAGAAGCTTCACAATGTTTAATTGAAAGCAATATATAGTCTTAAGGCGCCTTACCTTTCCCTCACTGTGTCATGTGGATTTATTGAGAACCAAGCAAATAAATGGAAAAGGAAGGCTGGAGTGGCAGGACTTGGCTATTCTCCCATCCTGCCCCACCCAGTTTAAGCTTATTGCCTTCATATCTCCACTTTTCCTTCCTTCAACTCTTTCTATTGAGCATGCTAAAAATACAGCTGTTCTCAGATTAATATTCCTGCTAAACACACAATGATAGAAGATGAATTCTGATTGGGACTCTTGCGGGTCTCAGAGGAGCTTGGAAGTTGTGGAAAACTTGAGTGGTGTGTGAGTGGATAGCCCTGGGTCTGCACCTCTGCCTTCTGTTAGGATTTCATCAGAGAGGGATGTAATGCGGGTTAGGAATCCTTAGGGTAAGTGTGTAGGTAGAGAGTATTCCTTTGGAGACACAGGGCTACCTGAAGATGGGATGAGTTCTTTTATGGAGGCAGAGTGCTCCTTCCTGGGAAGGACTTTGGGGAAATCAGACTCCAATATTATGGAAGTAGCTGATTCTGCACTAAGAGAATACTTGGCTTAGGGGAGTTTCTGGAGACATTTTAGAGCAAGAGTAGGGTAATAAAAGTGAAATTGGGGAAAATAAATTTAATTTCAGCTCCCTTCTTTCAGCCTTTGCTCCTTTCACATTAGGGGGAAATAGAAGAGGGTATTATGTTCTTTATAATATATTCTTAAAATATGGATCATTTTTTAATTATCCAAAAACTAAAGATGGTTTTATTTACCATTGGACCCCAAAGTTCCATCAGCACTTCCCGCCTTTGCCTTGTTGGGAAGTGCACATCTGGGCTTGCCCTGATGAAAACCCCTCTCCTCTGCTTGACCTTGGGCTGCCCTGTGATCTCTGACCAGCTCAGCAGGGTTCAGCACAGTGGATTCTGTTTGCAGGGTCAGCAGGATGTCAACCTGTCTTTGTATATCGATGTTGAGAAATAATTGCTGCTTTGTGCTGTAATGTGACCCAGTACTTGCAAGAATAGATTTCTTTTACCTCCTACAATCCTTGTAAAGGATCAAGATATGAACTCACTGTCACCTAGATCCCCCCCCCCCAAAGTTTAATTTGCTCAGTAAGCCAAGTATTTTTTAGAAGTGTTGTTCAAGTAATTTACTGTAAAATGTGCAAAAATTGATTTAAAATTGCTCCAAATCCCAAACATCTAACACAACTACAATTAATGTAAAAAGCATTTTCCAAAATACATTTTTCACATTTCTATAACCATATCCTGTTTTAAAAATTTGATTTTTTTAATATAATAAATTTTGCTTACCTTATTTTGGCATTGTTTTTGTGATCATGATTTTCAAAGACTGGAAAACATGTTCAAGAAATTATTATTATAGTTCTCTTAATTATTCTCCTATTGAGTCCATTTTTTTTGTTTGTTTAAACCTCACACTTTTTTAAAACCATATTTTATATTATTTCTGTAGACTTTAATTCCCCAAAGAAGACTTGGAACTCAGAAAGGACAGCTAATGAGCTGTATTGTTAAATTGCCACCCCAAGTTACTTTCTATGTTTCTGTTTTATTAGGTAATGCTATTTTCTTCTTTGATAAAATTTCTTGATGGATACTCACAAAGAGTCAAAGGATAATGATAATTTCCTGGCTTCTAAGATGATATAGAAAGTGTTTTAAAATGTATTCACTGGCTTTCACAAGCTGCTTGGTGCCTTTTACTGTGCTAAGTGCCAGCCCCTAGGGCTGAGTGCCCAGGACCCTTCCCTAATTCTGCAGGCCCAGAGGAGACACTGGCCCCAGAGAACTGGTTACCAAGAAATTTGCTAAAGGCTGTCAGGGAGATATGAATTAAAAGCAGGAGGAGCAGATATTAAATCCGAAGAGGAAATAATATCGTTTCAACTAAAGCTGTGTTTTCAGATGTAAGAAATGGAGATGAGTTTTCTTTTTCTTTCTTTTTCTTTTTTTTAACTTGATATCTGTCATGTTTGTATTAAAAAATACTGCTGCTAATAAAGGAAAACAAAATTTCTCTCTCTCTCTGTATCTGTTCTAGTAAGTTAGTAATTAAAGATTTTACTGATCAATGATGGGCTTTTCTAGGCTGCTGATAACTATATATATATATAAAATATATATACTAAGATATATATTATATATATATATATATATATATTTTTTTTTTAAACAAAAATTCTGTCCCTGAGATGCTGGGAAATGGCTGGGGTTGGAATGTGAGGGGTTGTTAATAACACAGGCATTAGCTGATCCCTGAGTACTCTCTCGTCTACCTTTGGACTTAAATTTGGGGTGGGGGAAGGGATATGTAGCTGAAATTGTATAGATATAATTGACACAATTAAATAATATTTGAATGGACCCTTTGGGACACAAGTTTGCACTTCCTTTTTTGCCTAACTGAAACAATGTTTCAAAAGATACTTCATTGGAGTACTTTCTTCCAGTGGCTTCAGTATAAAAAAAAATTACAAAAAAAGATAAAAGGGAGAAAATAAACAAATAGCTTTTTGGTTTCCTACTAGAATATTTATCTCCTTGGCTTCTAACTGCATTGATCCCTATCAAATAGCTGTTGCCCTCACAGATTTAACTGATAAGCAATTTCTCAGTCTGCTAAGGAAAACCATTCATTGGGGAATGAGTCCATTTACTTTGTATTTTTTAATTAAAGGTGTCTAAAGCTGTAGTACCTGTTGCTTTTCCATTTTCTCAAACATCACAAATCAATATTTTCCTATTTTTCTTAATCTAAGATCTGATTTGTATTACTATTTTTGTGATTGTTAATTAAATCCAGTCTGGACTACATTTACAGACCATTTTTAAGCACTGAACAATTTTTTTCCAGGTCATCCCCTCTCTTTTCTCTGTCTTTTTAAAATTTGCCCTCACTAGAAATTTGTGGAACTTGTTCCCCGAGGGATTGGTGTGATTTCCAGCTCTGTTATGTCCCACTTGCAATGGCTCACAGTGTGAGCTACTTCTAGTCTAAGTAAGTGCTTAGGATGATTAATGACCTGGTGGGATAGCTAAACACACAGCACTTTGTGGACTGAAGACCAGATTAAACCAGTCCTGGTTCTGCTCCCACCCCTGGCCCCTTTGCTCAGGACTCCTTCCTAGACTGTTCTTATTACTGATAAGAAGTCTCTACTCCTTTGATGTATGAATGTGTCTAAGTGTAATAAGAGCACTGACCTAAGAAATCAGCAGACTTGTGTTAGAACCAAGGTTGTACATTATTACGAATAAATTGTATTCTGTTAGATGTATCTCGTTATCATACCCTAAGACTTTTTCATTCTAATTTTCTCAACTAGTGTGTTAAATATTCTCTGTCATTTTGTTTGTATTTGATAAGTATCAGCTAGTGATGTTCTCTTTCAAGTATTTTATAATAATGATAATAATTATCATTATTATACTAAAGGTGAAGATCAAGCCCTGTGCCCTTGCACTGGACAGCTTCTCCCCGGTGGACAACAATGTACTAATCAAATCTTATTCCAGTATATAAGACAGACTAGTCATAAAGTAACGTTAGTATGTTATTATTCATCTATCATTTCTGCATCTTGCCCATGAATTGAGGGTGATAGATTTGCCTAGTGCTTTGAAATGTGGGAAATTAAGAACTGCAGCATTTATTTTACCCATTATTCTGATACTTCTAGCTTTTCTTTTGAAATACTAAGAAATTCTTTATTTAACATAGCAATAGAAGTTCATTGATAATTTGGAAACACTGGTTTGTAGGTTCTTTTAAAAAACTCAGTTTATTCTGGTTTTAAAATACTGCAACTACATTTGTCCCTATGTTCTCCTATCATTCCCATTTTTATTATTTTCAGTATTAGCAAATAGCACATTAGATCATCCTGACATTCATTAACAATTAGTTTTAAGTTGCCGAGAAAGGCTGGAACATCTGCAAAGTTTCTTCATACTTTTAGGATGTTATTTGTTTGGAGCAGAAGACTGGAATTAATTCAAGTGTAAGCCATTGGCTGAGAGGGATTCATAAATCATGCTAGAATGTTATTCTAACCACACAGAAATGAATGTGTGTCCTTTCCCCAACCTTTACTTCTTTGGTCAGTAGTCAGTTATGAGCAAGGCTGCCTAAACTCAACATAGACTCCAGCACCCGTTATTGATCTCCTTTCAGAATCTGTCTCTATTATTACAATTTCTAGAGTCAGGGTCAGCAAGAATATTGTTTTGAAGAGCAGGTCACATATTTCATTAGTGTGACATATGATTGTGTTCTGACCTCTCTTTAACTTGATTCTCACTGTTTGATCGGGCTCTTGCATGCCTGTTCCCTAACAAAGGACAAAAATATAATAATTTTCTTGTATGGCAGTTTCGTAGTTTTGATACCTCAACCAAAAAGTGGCATAAGGTGACATCTGCTAGTATATCCGTGTTATTTTCTTTGATAAATGTACTATGAGTCTTTTACTTCAAAGCTTTTTATTTAAAAGACTCATCCAATAAATAAGCTTGTTTTACACTTCAGATGTGTTTTTTTATGTTTACCCCTAAGTTAAAAGTTCAAGGTGTGTTTTATTGAGTCACTTTCTTTACTGCTTGAGTAGAAAGCTGTTTTCACATTAGTGGAACCTAGAGGTGGACACTGTTGGGCCAGGCAATGAGGAACAGACATTGAGACATCTTCTCTTAGAGAAGATTTTAGAAGAACTTTTCTTAAGAAATCTCTGCTACTGTCCTTTAGAAAGAAGGGATACCCTTTTAGTCATAGTGATAGAATCCTCAATTTTTAAAAGACTCTACAAACTTCATCATGTAATTTTTTTTTTTTTTTTTTTTTTTGCAGTACTTGGGATTGAACCCAGGGACATTCTACCTCTGACTACACCCCCAGCCTTATTTTATATTCTTTATTTTGAAACAGGGTCTCCTAAGTTGCGCAGAGCCTCACTAAGTAACTGAGGCTGGCAGCGAACCTGCGATCCTTCTGTCTCAGCCTCTTAAGTACTGGGATTACAAGCATGCACCACCACACAAAATTTAGGGTTCGTTAAAACATATAGGTCTGCATATAATGAATATTATTGAATAGTTTCAGACTATATGCCTTTTCAGGGAATGGTCTTCACCTCGTTGATGCCCCCAGTTAAGAGAAACACTACTGCTGGATGATTTTTTTGAAAGATACGAATTCCCATCTTCTTCTATGTTTCCACATTATCTAAAATCTATCCCCAAATCAACCCAGATCTTCAGAGACTGGCACAAGGAATGTATCAATTTACCTCCTAGTGGAACTGTTTCATTGAATCAAATTACACTTAGAGCCACTTCCTGTAGTTATTTTTAGAAAGCTTAGAGGCAACTTATTGCTCTCTAATAAGAGTATAATAAATATATACATGTTTGTGGTAAACATAAACATTTGAGCTCTATTCCTGGCTCTAATTGATGTCTTCATTCTCATTTTTCTCCCGTGTTGCACTTATGGAATTTTCTTGTGGATAATATATTCTTTCAGCTTTCATTAGTCTTTTCTACAGTGTAGTCAGACTCTAATTAATTACTAAAACAAATTTGTAGCAGGAAAGGATAACTAAAAACAACATGAATTATCTTCTTTTCAACTTCTGTGCTGTGGTCAAAGATAATATTTTTGCTGTCTTAAATAAAGTGTCCTGGTAAATGCCTTTAGTCTACATAATGCCTTTAGTGGACATAAATAAATTTACTTTTAAATTACTTACAGATATCACAAAAGTTTATATATCTTGCCTCAAGTAAAATCTTATGCTCTTGTTTATTGAGTAATTTAGTATATTGATGTTTTTTTTTTTTTTTTTTTTTTGCGGTACTGGGGATTGAACTCAGGGGCATTCTACCTCCGAGCTATACTCCCAGCCCTATTTTTTTATTCTTTATTTTGAAACCGAGTCTCACTAAGTTACGGAGTGCCTCACTAGGTAGCTGAGGCTGGCCGCGAACCCGGATCCTCTGGTCTCAGCCTCCCAAATGCTGGGATTACAAGCGTGCGCCACCACGCCCGGCTCTATATTGATGTTGTTAATGATGGAATGCTATCTTATATTAACAAATGATTTTAATACTTAGTCATGTAATATTTAATACAAATACTTAATATATATTAGTATATGACTATTATGTATTTAATATATGAGTCATATAGGATATTTAATACATATTAAATACATACATATTTAATATTTTATTATGTATCTACTTAAAAATCTAAGAAAGTTTTACATATTTCATTTTATAGATATATAAAGCCCCCATTTTAGTGACTTAGTTGCATTATGACTTTTTCCCTCAAAACCCAAAAATAAAAAACTTAAGAATTACTCATATATCATCAAGCATAACAATTTGTCTTTTAGTTTCATGAAATTTTCTTATAAAAAAAAGACTTTAGGAAGCATTTTCTCCAGCCTTCTCTTTTTATGGGTAAAAACAATTGGAGTCCTGATAGAATTTTCACTTATTTGATGTTATGCACTTAATTATGGACAGAGTAAGATGTAAAATCATATCTCTTGGCAACCAGTTCAGTTCTCTTTGTGTTATATTTTACCTCCTATTTCAATAGTCCATTATAATTCCAGAACACTCCAATGAGTATTAAACTCCCTTGTCACTGGGACCATAATTATCCCCTATACAACTTCAAATAGTGTAGTCTAATCCTTATTCTGGAAGACTACCAGAAAGATCTTCAATTCCCATTTCAGTGTTTTTACCCTTTCAGTCCCTCGTTATCATAATTATTCTTTTTTTTAATTTTTATTTTTTTGGAGGTACTTGGAATTCAACTCAGGGAACCCTACCACTGAGCTATATCCTCAGCCCATCTTAAATTTTATTTTGATACAAGGTCTCTTTAAATTGCCCAGGCTGGCCTTGAGTTTGCAATGCTTCTGCCTCAGCCTCCGAAATAGCTAGGATTAGAGGAATTTGCCACTGTATCAGGTTATAACCATGCTTAAAATTAAATTGTACTACTTCACTTACCAATTCATTAGTTGCCTTCTTTTTACAGACCAACAGACCCTGTATTAGGCTGCTTTTTCATCACTGTGACCAAAATACCTAAGAAGAACACCTTAAGGGAGCAAAAGTGTATTTGGCTCATGGTTGCAGAGGTTCCGTCTGCCAGCTCCAAGGCAGAGACATTCCAGCAGCAGGGTACAGTGGAGGGAAGCTGCTTAGGACAGCCAGGGTGCAGAGAAAAAGGAAAGGATAGATTTAGGACAGTCAAGGTGCAGAGAAAAAGGAAAGGACCAGGGATAGATTTAGTCCTCAAGGCCACACCCAGTGACCTACCTCCTCCAGTCACACCTTGCCTGCCTACAATTGCCACCCAGTAAATCTAGACTGATGATGTTAGAGCCCCGATTCAGTTATTTCACCTCTGAACATTGGTATATTGCCCACACATGATCATTCATTTCTGGTGGGCATCCCATATCCCAGACATAGCAGACCCCAAATGAAAATCCTGCTCTCTAGGTCCTTGAACTCTTTCTTTATGAACATTATAGAGTTTGCCTGTTGTTCCTAAATTAACAACCCTCCTCCCTTCACACACACCAAACAAATATAAATTGACCAACTTAAAGTGCTGAACATTGTGCTTTACACTGAA
>PVLC010009286.1:0-54611 GCA_004027655.1 Graphiurus murinus | reverse complement strand
GTGGTGGCGCACGCTTGTAATCCCAGCATTCGGGAGGCTGAGACCGGAGGATCCGGGTTCGCGGCCAGCCTCAGCTACCTAGTGAGGCATCCCGCAACTTAGTGAGACCCGGTTTCAAAATAAAGAATAAAAAATAGGGCTGGGGGTGTAGCTCGGAGGTAGAATGCCCCTGAGTTCAATCCCTAGTACCGCAAAAAAATAAAAAAAATAAAAAAAATTAAAATAAAAAATAAAATAAAAAAAAATAAAAAAGCAAGATTTTAACTGGGGTTGGTGGCTCATGCCTGTAATCCCAGTACTGGGGAGGCTGAGACAGGAGGCTCCCAGATTGGAAGCCAGACTCAGCAATTTAGCAAGACCCTCAGCAACTTCGTGAGAGCCTGATTCAAAACAAAAAAAATTAAAAAACATAGGGCTGTAGCCCAGAGGTAGAATTCCCCTGGGTTCAATCCCCAGTACCACCCCCACACCCACATACAAAAGGGCAGGATTATTACCTGTCCCTTGTAAGTCTGCTTTGAGAAATTAAATGCTCAAATGACAAACTTTTGAAAGGTTGTAGTACACATTCATATTTCCGAGCTTCCAGTATTTAGCATCTTATTTACTCACAATACACAATAAATGTTATGTATATTGTAAAAAATAAAAGTTAAAGCTTTTGACATCATAATCTCTAATTCTTTCTTCTAGATAGAATTTGGAAATGGCCTTTGTAACAAGTTTCCCCAGGTGATTCTTGAATTTGCACAATGTTTTGAGAATCTTCATTCTTCCCACATATTTGTAGCATGCTCCCCCTATAATTTGAAGTGCCCCAACAGTATAATTTTAAAGTATAAACATTGACACCTGAGATTCAAAAGCCTTTCAAAAGATGGGCCAGGTTTTAGAACCACCAGGTGATTATACTGAGAAGCTTTTAATGTCTTGGATTGAATATTCAGGGGACTCCTCAGAAGGAACTAATTCCTTCTTGGTTACTCAAGCCAGTCAATTATATTAAGAAAGAAGAATGCTTCCCAGCCATTGTGTAATAAAATTAACCCTGATATGGTATCAGGTAGACCATGATGTTCTTGACGTTGATTAACGTCTTCTAAAGCAAAAGTCTCCTTCTACCTAATTACCTAAGTTTATTTAGCTTTGCACTCAATTTGACTCACCCTGATTAGTTTGTCCTATCCTTGTCATGGTGCTTTGGTAACTCAATATGATAACCTGGAATTTCGCTAATGCCTGTCCTCCTAAATGCTAGGTACTTGGGGTCATTTTCAGTCCTTAAAATAAACCATTCTTCAACATGTTGCTCTCTGGTTATTTTGCTCAAACATAGATGCCTTAGGGAACTGCAAAGATTAAATCTTACCCTGTCTTGAAGCTGCAAGGGTTTGAACTGCTTGGTTTTCTGCCTTAATTTCCCCTCTGTGAGTTCAAGAGGTCAGGCACAGTCTGCGGCAACACTTAAGGAGGGTGTATCTGGAGAAAGCAATTGGATTAGTTGGTTTGAATCCCTCTTCTTTTTTCACATTGAAATGATCTGGGAGAAGAGACAAAGGAGTGTTCAAGATGAGTTTTAAATTGATTTATTTGGTGGAGAGGACACATGAAAGCTGAAGAGAAAATGCCTTCTTATTATTTAGTTGCTACGCAACACCTGATAGTTCATGATGAGGGCCAAGACTGGAACTGAAAGCATCCAGTTTTTGTTTATTTAACTCACTCATCTATTATGTGGGGCATAAATTAATTACAATAATCACTAGGATTCATACACAAGCAAGTTATGAAAGTTAAAAATATTTAGGTTTCATGCTCCTTATTTCTCAGATTAGACAACTGAGAGTTTAAGGTATTTGAGTGTATTCCAATGTTTTCTGTTTGCTTTTTTTGCATTGGGATGGAACTCAGGTGCATTCTACCTCTGAGCTAGACCCCAGCCCTTTTTATTTTTTATTTAGGAACAGGGTCATGCCAAGTTGCTTGAACCTTCAATGCTTCTGCTTCAGCCTCCCAAGTACTGAGTACTGAGATTACAGGCATGCATCACCACTCCTGGCTCATTCCAATGTTTTCAAGAATGTTTATGTTCCACGGTTAGGCACAATATGCACACTAAACTTCCCCCCCCCCACTCCTTGTCATCTAAAAGCATTTTGAATTAAAAGTTGCTTCTAGGGTTGTCAGATGAAATCCAGGCTGCTTAATTCAACTTAAATTTCTGATAAACAGCAAATATTTTTTAGCATAACTATGTCCCAAATACTGCACAGACCATCCACCTCTGCTAAAAATGTATTTGTCATGTATCTGAAATTCAAATTGAACTCAGTATCTCATATTTTTACTTGCTACTTCTGCAATTCTAGTTGTTCTGCTATAGATTTATGCTATTAGAAATTGAGGAGTGTTTAGTTGTACTCATCTAACCTTAATTTCAGAAAACCTTTGAGGCAGGTTATTTATTTTTCCTGCCAGAAGAAATTAAGAAAATTGATGTCTTCTGAGTTAGTCAATTAAGAACCTAAAAGTTTGAGAAAAAGCTAGGATTAGAGGCTACTGTCATATACCCCTAAAATGCCTGGGGCAGTAATTAGAAACATTTCTTAGCAGACCCTAGGACTTATTTTATCATCTAAGAAATTAGAAAACCAAGAAGATTACAACATGTTTCTTTCTTATAAGTCTATATGAGCCGGCATTGTAGCAGAGATTCTATCCAACCTACTTTCAATTTGTTATTGACTCAAAGGTCCACCCTCATGGGGTAGCCACCTTTAGAGGTAACGTTTGCCACCTGTGTGAATTATTTTGCATGCTAATGCACCTTAGTGCGCATGCCTGAGCCCAGTTAAACTAGGGCTCTTCTCGAGGACCGTCACATCCGGTTCTATGGCTTCCTGGCTGCTCATGGTTATCACTTCGGAGGTGATAATGTACCAGTCCGGCTTAGAATTCAGCAAAGGTGCTTGGTGGTTCCTCCTCATTTTGAAAATGCTAACCAGCATGGCATCGTGGGAAAAAGGTATAGTGAAGAAGCAGGAAAAACTTGAATAATCAAACCCTCCTTAATTTCTTGTTCTGCGTGATGATATGATATGTAAGACTGTCATTCCTTTTGTAGGATCCTGAATATCACCAGAAAGAGAATCACTGGATCTGCTCATCTGAAGACTTGCTTTCAGGACCTACAAACAGGAGGTATGTTTGTGTTTTATCCTTTTGAGCTCCTTTATATCCATTTTAGAAGCTAAATACAGATGGGCATGGTGTTGCATACCTGTAATTCCAGTGACTTGGAAGGATGAGTCAGGAGGATCACAAATTTGAGGCTAGCACCCGGTAATTTAGTGGGACCCTGACTCAAAATGAAAAAATAAAGGGCCGAGGGTATAACTCACTGGTAGAGGATCCCTGGGTTTATATCTACAGCTCTGCCAGGGAAAACAATAAAATTTCAGCTACTCCTTTTGTAAACAGGTCAGGTTTTTTTTTTTGTTTTTTTTTCCCAGTTGTTCAGTTTAAACCATGCAACAGTTTTTTTCCAGGAGGAACTTGAAGAACCAAGTTGCTATTCTACTGTCTTCAAAGTGTCCCTTGAAACAAGGTGGCTCTGGGGACTTGGAGGATTTGTTTCTGTTTAAAATGGGGGAGAAAGTTGCAGCCCAGAAGGCTGGATGTGTGGCCTGGGCTTTTTTCTTAGAGCCAGGTGCTGAAATGAGAACTGAGCGCTTATTTCGACTCGAGTTCAGCTGTGATAAACATTAGAACAACTCCGGGTGCCAGGTTATTGGACTCACCTGGAGGTGAGGCCAAATGTCCTAAAGCAGTTCTCAGTTGAGATGATTTTGGTATCACATCACTGAATTCTGGCATTTCTGAAGGTGGTAATCTTCTCTAACCTCAACTAATATAATTCTAAACACAACTAATCAGTTGTTAAAGTTATTCAAGCTTCTCAGAGTAAACTATACAGAGATTCAATTGTGAAATATACCTTGTGTCGAGTTTGGGGAACTTGGTCTGCAAATTTCTTCCAGCAGTAAAACAGCTTTAGATAATCTGTAAAAGAGCATGGCGTCTTTAAATAAAACCTTATTAGGTACTAAAATTTGAGTTTTATACTTGCACATGGTATGAAACTTTTTGTCCATCTTAAAGGCTGAGAATGAAAACGTCCCCAGTGGAGTCTGGACTTGGCCTTCAGGTTTTGGTTTGCTGACCAGCTCAACATGAATTTTCTGAATCAGGAATATGTCCCCTTGCCCACTGCAAGGGGACAATGGACCGATGAGGGTGGTGGTAGTGGGTAGTGGTCTCGGGTACAATTGGGGAGGATTGAATAAGAATAAGGGTGGGGGTGGAAGTACCCAGAGGTGCTGAGTCACTTTATTTTTCTGAAAAGGGGGTGGTAAGCTATTAAGTATGGGAATCTATGCAAGATCAATAGCGCAGGTCAGGTTCTGCCAATCTCCACTTAGTTTGTACTTGCTGACAATTGCAGAGACCTTTTATTATGTTCCTGTTGTATTAATGATCTGTTAAAGAGGACTGGGTCCAAATCAAGGAAGTGATGGCCGCCACCTGGGGCCAGGCCTCAGCTCTTCAACTGTATGTTGTGGAGGAAGGAAAGAGTCAGGACTGAGCTGGGGCATTCGGGGTGTGAATGCTGCTTCATCTGGGGACAAACCTGCGGCTGAGCCTTTCCACCTTCCCAGTCGACTTCCAACCCCTCCCACTCAGTGCTTTTTTCCCTTCCTTAACCAGATAGCAGGACACAAGGAAATTGTCAGCTTGACTCTACCGCTTCTCAACAGCTTATTGTGTTTCTTTACATTCTGTTTTTGCTTCTATTACTAAAGGATTTCCCTTCAAATACCATGCAAGATTATTTGACATAGGTAGACCTCAGTGTAAGCAAAGAAGGAGGCATTACTGCCACCTTTTTCTCCCTACACACACACACACACACGAGCAAATCATTCAGGACATGGTCACTGAAAAAATTCCTTTACAAAGCAAATCATTATAAGTTATAATTAATGTGCCTTTAAAGTTATGAAGGAGCCAAGCGTTGTAGTGCACAACTGTAATCCCAGTACTGGGGAGGCTGAGACAGGAGGAGCCACAGGTTGGAAGCCAGTTTAAGCAACTTGGTGAGACCCTGTTTCCAAATAAAAACTGAAATAGGACTGTGGATGTAGCTTGGAGGTAGAATGCCCCTGAGATCAATTCCCAGCACTACCAATTTTTTTTTTTTTTTAAACAAAGGAAGCTTACACTGCAGGCTTTCTCTGGTTACTGCCTAAATACACTGAGATTAATACTATATTTAAAAACTAAAGGCAGAGTTTACTCATGTCACCTAATATACTGTGACCTAAATTAGTTCACCTCTCTATCTGAATTGCTGTAGTGACGAAAAACCAGGGAGATGCGAACTCAAAGGGTTTCTTGTGTGCTCATAACATTGCAGTGGTTAAAGATTAGCTTTTTGAAATGGCAAAATGGAAGCATGAATTTCTTAGCACATGGTATTAGGGACTAAATCCATAAGTCGATGTCCTAACCCCCAGTACCTCAATGTAACTGTTTTTGGACATTGGACCTTTAAAGAGATAATCAAGTTTAAATAAGGTCACATGTTTGGACCACAAACTATTTTTGACAGTATTTGAAGATGGAACCTTCAAAGAGGTGATTAAGTTAAAATGAGACCAGTAAGGTAGAGCCCAACGTGATGTGTGTCCTTATGAAAAAGGGGCCCAGGATATGTGTGTGTGTGTGTGCGCGCGTGTGTGTGTGCAGAGCACATGCTTTGTAAGAGGGCTGTCTGCAAGCCAGGGGGAGAGACCTTGGGGTTAGCGAGCCTGCAGGCACCTTCATCTTGCACTAATGTCCAGAACTGTAAGAAGTTTGTTGAAGCCTTGGTATAGCAGCCCTGGCCATTAATACCCCTAAATAAAAGGGGTGTGTGTAGCAGGGACTGTCCCTGTGTTGGGCTCATGGAACAGAGGTACTGGCAGCAGCAGTTTAGCTCCTGTCCTATAGTCAAGAGTCTGGGGGTTAGACTTGAAAGCAGAGGTCACTGGATTATGTGTATATAACTACCATGTTTTGGGGAAAATGATCAATGTTCTGGATACCAATAAATCAGTTATAAATGTGTCTTACTAAATCAGAAAAGTGAGCTTATATTGTACGTTTGGCATATATTTGTTTAATACCCTGTGGGACAAGCACCTCCCAAAGTTTCAGGGTCAGGACGCTTTTATACTCTTAAGTTATTGCAAAGTGGCCAAGTGTGGTGGTGCACACCTGTAATCCCAGTACTTGGGAAGCTGAGACAGGAGGGTTGCAGGTTCGAGGATAGCCTCAACTTAGCAAGGCTCTCTGCAACTTAGGCCCTGTTTCAAACTAAAACTAGGGCTGGGAGTTTAGCTCAGAGGTAGAAATGCCCCTGTGTTCAATCCCCAGCACCAAAAAATAAAAAATAAAAAAAATACTGGAAATCTCAGTTTTTTAGGTGGGTTCTTGACATTTACCATATTAGAAATCAAAACAAATATCGGTTTACTTAAAATAACATAGCTCATGTTAACATAGTTTTTATGAAGAATAATTTTCTCAAACCCAAAAGGGAAGACTTGCACCAATGAGAAGCACACCCGTGTCCCCCCTCCCCTGGGTTTTATAAGCCAATCTATCTGCTTCTGCCTCCGGCTGATGGGATAGCACATGCCAAGAGGCCTTGGGGGAAACTGCACCGTACACTTTTGAAAGGATGAAGGAGCACATGGTAAGTGCTTTCCTGATACTATTCTCAAAGTAGCTTCGACTCCTGGGTGCCTGCAGGATGCACTGGACGGCAATTCGAGAACCCCTGATGCAGAAGTGACACCGCCAACAAGGTACTGTTGATGGTTCCTCCGGTATAACATCCTCATGTGTGCTGTTGACCAGGCGCAGACCTTCATTGTGATTGTACTTTTGAGATTGTGGTCTAAAGATGTCTGTCAAATGATCACCTCTAAGAGATGTAAGCAGAACTTCCAAAGGTAGCTCCACTTCCTCGATGTGGTGTTCTTTATGACTTCAGAAGGTGTGGCTAAAAATTGGAAACGTCAAGGAAAAGGACTGTTGATACTGACCCTGATTCTCATTGCCCTTAAGGCTTGGGCTTTATTTTTTCACCGTGCTTATAGATTTGTACTCTAAGACTTTGATTTGACTCATCAGTCAAGTGTTTATTGAGTGCTATTAAAGGTTGCAGTGATTAAAAAGAAGATAGACTTAGAGTTGTACACATTTTCATATTTCCAATAAGGAAATGAATGTACAACAAGAGTAGGTGAACTGCCTAGGATTACCCTGCTGGGAAAGTACCGAAGTTGCAGTAGAAAGAAACTCTCCTTTTTATATTCTACCATGCTATACCTCTGGCCCCTGCAGCTTAGAGTCTCAAACTGGATGCTATTGTGAACTAAACGGTATAGGTTGTGAGGGTGGCCATTCAGTTGTACAGACTCATAGAGATGAGTCAGTTGAGGACTAGGACTTCAGAGGGAAAGGCCAACCTGCAAGTCCAGGGAGGGATTTGATGGGAACAAGAGTGATTATAGTGGGGGGAACAGTACTTGGGAGGCCGAGACAGGAGAATCACAGGTTAGTGAGGCCCTCCGCCACTTAGATCCTGTTTCCAAATAAAAAAACAGGGCTGGGATGTAGCTGGGAAGTAGAATGCCCCTGGGTGCAATCTGAAGTTCTGTCAAAGGGGGGGCAGCTTAAGGGAAGACACAGAGGCAGGGAAGGGCAGAAATAGAGCCTCACAAACATGAGACATGAATAAGAGATAAGAGGGCGGCTGATGACATGATGGCCATAGTCTCTAATCGGGAGCGTCGGTTTGTGAGACACCCCACCTAAGGTTGCAGATGAGTCAGCTCGACTTACAAGGATCCCACCCAAGACTTTGGCCATTTAACTTCATGGATGAACCCACTGAGCTAACCAGGCCCAGATGTTTTGTTTATAACTGGAGGAATTCATGGGAGCTTGGTGATGACATTTCCCTGTCTATAAAGTGCTGAGAGTTAAACAGTTGATAGTTTGCGAAGCGCTCGGAGCCTCAGTCTTGAGAGGCGGTCCTTAAGTGTAATGGTTTAATGGTCATTTAGCATGATGGGCCTTTGGAGTGTAATATCATTTGCCTGCCAGTTAAAATGAGCACTTCTCTGTGGGAAGTCAAAGATCATGTCAGCATACCCTGGGTTAGGTGAGGGAGAGAGTCTAGAAGTGAGTGCCAAAATAGGGAACAGGGAATACAGTCTGTCATAGGCCCATCCTGCTCATAAATCCAGCATAATTAGAAAACACCACTAATTTTCACCAAAATTAGGGAGGGGGAACACGTTCAACTGGTGACAAGTTTGACTTTTTAAAAGGAGAAAGCCTGCTTTATTTTCATTTTTCTCCTGTTCCCAACCTAACAATTTTCTCATCTTGTTTGATAGCTTTATATCTTACTTGGCTGATAAAAATTAAAGTTACAAAAACTAGGAAAGCTTGAATGTTTCCCACCCTGAGGCTTCTCCATCCACATCTCCATTCCTCCTGCAGAAATGTGGGCTGGTGGGCGTGTGTCCTCTTATTTAAGGCCTGCCCCTTCCCTGAAGCCCTTGGTACCATCCTATCTAATTTCCTTAGTGGCCTCCATCTCTCAGGCTGCCCCTGGTCTCTTCAGTCTGCCTCTGCATATGAATTTATTTTTTTAGCTAAACTTAAACACACAGGCACATTTCCCTGACATCTCTATCCTATCATCGCCTTTATTTTGAACTTAATCTCATCCCTGCACTTAACCGGGAGGAATAATGGCCACCGGTGATGCCCTGATGGCTGGCACAGTGGCCACTCTTCAGACCCTATACTGCAGGAGCTGATGCTATCTGTGTTTTCCTCTGCCATCAGGTCTGCCCTCTCCACGGTGTCGGTCTCACCAGCCTGGCTCAGCATTCCTGACATCCTCTCTTCCTCTGCTATTCAGTATTGGTGGTCCTCTGGAATCTCTCCCTGGCCAGCTCCTGGCTCATGGTCCATGTGTCCCATGAGCAGCATTGTTTGCATGCACTTTTGAAGTAAGCATTGTATCCTGTCTCTTCTACTGGTACATTGTAATCATATGTGATAGTGAGAATCATAGTGATATGTTAATATATGCACAGAATACTGTTTAGTGTTTCCTTCTCCTTCCTGCGTTTCTTTCCTCCTTCCTCCCCCATGTTCTTCCTAATTTTCATGAGGCCCGTTTACTTTCCATTTTTTTCTCTGTAGTTTCTGCATATGAAAGTACCCATGGTTGCCCTTGAACTTCTTAGTCTGACTTGACCTCACTTAGCATGACGCTGTCTAAGGTCCATCCATTTTTGGGCAAATGGCGTATTTTTGTTCCTCTTTATGGCTGAGTAAAAATCCATCATTTGTCTATGTACCATATTTTCTTTATCCATGCATCTGTTGATGGACACCTAGGTTGGTTCCGTAACTTGACTATTGTGGATGGTGCTACTGGAAACATGGGTATGCATGTATCACTGTAGGATTCTGCCTTCAAAGCTTTGGGAAAGATAGTGAGGCCATGGTATCACTGAGTCATATTGTGGTTCCATTCCTAGTATTTTGAGCAATCTCCTTACTAATCTCTATAGTGGTTGCACTAATTTGCAATCCCTGTGACAGTGCATAAGAAGTCCTTTTCCCCCACATTCTTGCCTGCATTGTTTGTATCCTTGATGGTAGCCATTCTAATTCGAGTAAGATGGAATCTTGGTGTAGTTTTAATTAGCATTCCCCTGGCTGCTAAGGATGTTGGACATTTTTTCATATATTTGTTGGCCATTTGTATTTCTTTGGAGAAATGCATATTTAGTCAAACTGTCTATTTACCAATTGTCATTCTGCCTTTTAAGTCTACACTTTTATCCTTTCTATTTCCTTCAAACTCCAGAATCGCTTACTCAACAGGAAATTGGTCCTTTCTACCTCAAACTTGCCATCTCAAACCCCAGCTTAGTTTACCCTGGAGTCTTGTTACTTCTTTGTTGCCAATCTCAGAATCTAGCATCAGCCTCCTAGAGCAGGGGTCCATAAACTGTGGCCTGGGAGCACAATCTAGCCTGTGCATATTTTTATAAATGAAAATTTATTAGAATACAGACATGCCCATTTTTGTGTTCTAAAAGATACCACATAGCTTGAAAATTCAATTTGCTATCTAAGTTTTTCCAAACTTTAAGAGCATCAATATCATTTGGAAGAATTGTGAAAACCCAGATTGCAGGGTATTACTTCCAGACTTTTTGATTAAGGGACCTGAGGACAAATTTCCAGATCATGCCCAGTCTTTGAAAAGACTGTGTTCAAAATCATGTCATCATACACTTGTAGCTCCTAAAGAGGCATTAAATTTCTCCATCAAATCTGTCCCTTTCAGTGCTGCCAAAGTTTTTTTTTTCAGATATACACACCTGTCTATAACATGTTCTCAGGGTCTCCTGGTTACTGACAAGTATGTTTCATCAAGTGGAATGAGTTATGGGTCCTAATAAAAAAGGGATGGTTTCCCAAAAGTTTTGAACCACAGTAATAGGAGTCTAAGCTATTTTATACCAAATGATCTACAGCATTTATGTAAGCCTTCACAATGACCTAATGTGGTAGAACTTTTATTACCTTCATTTTCCCTGGTGTGCAAACTGGGTTTCAATCATGATATCACACAGCAGGAGAGTAGTCGAATCAGGATTTGAACCAGGCAGCCTGGCTCCAGAGACCAAGATATAGGGAGTCTCCCATAGCCTTTTCCTATTCCTCCATCCCATGGCAATTTTGTTATTTTTATAATACTATTACTTTTAATACATACAAATGTAAACCTATATATTCTCCTATGCTAATAGTTCCTGTACAATGATAACACCAAAGGAAAGTGAATACAAACAAAAACATAAAGTTGAAGTAAACATTAAGTTGATGTGATGGATTGCTGGTGCTCTGCTGAATATTAAATTCCTTTGCAGTGTGAGTTGGTGTTGGTGTGCTCTAGCGAGGGTCGCCCGAGTCTGACCTAATTGTACAGCCTGAGGCATCTCAAATCTGTTACTGCATCTCTTTCTCAAGCTCTCGTGAAACTCTTATTTTTATACCATAATCGGATGGCATTTGGCCTGAATATGCCATATAAACAGTAAATTGACCTCTTTCCCTTCCCATTAAACTGTTTCTAGATAGTATAACTCATCACCCATATATTAAAAAAAAAAAAACAAAAAAAACTGATCTTGAATCCCACAGGGAAATTGGGTTTTAGGGTAGTCAGCTGCAGACCCCAATCTGAGGAATGTCAGCCTCCAGGATTGGCCCTAGCTCCTAGGCTGACTTCCTTGAAATAAAATCCTGCCTGCTACCCATTTCATTCACCCTTTCTCACTTTTCCATTTCACCAGTACTAGACTGCTAAGTCTTGGGACCCATTGATCTGTCTGATTTCTTTAGGATGGCGCACGTCCTCTTCCTCTGCTAACTGATCTTCCAGCCCTCCAGTCCAACCCTCATATACACACCAGTCTCAACTCGCATCCTTTCAAATCCTCCTTTAGCGTAGACACATCATAAACTGTCAAGCCAACACGTTTACAGAGAAGCAAGCTAATTGTCCACAACATGAGGTGAGGGGCTCTGGGCTGCCTCCTGTGTGCCAGGAGGAGAAAACCGCATCATGATACTGTATAGGGTTGTAAGAGGTAGGCTTTGTGGAGAAAGGGAAAACTGATAAATCTTGATCAGCAGGAGAAGGGGAGATGTAGGTCTCCCAGCCTCCCTTTCCCTGCCAGGATGCTTCTGGGTCACAACCACCCATGGACCTCGCAGTGTGTGGGGTTGTCTTCCAAATGAAGTATATTCTTCCTTATGCAAGGAACAACATTCTCAGTGGAGAAATGGTCGGGCGAGCTTGACACCATGCAGTCTTGTCTTTGGAGCAATAGCTACTCAGAGTTGTCTTGGAAACCCAGGCATGTAGCACCTGGGCACCTGAGGCCCAGGGGAAGTCCCCTTTCCCTTACGGTTCCCTGGGAAGTGGACTTTCAAATTTTGTGTGTGTGTGTGTGGTACTGGGCATTAAACCCAGAGGTGTTCTACCTCTGAGTTACACCCTCAGCCCTATTTTTTTATTTTGAAACAGGGTCTCACTAAGTCACTGAGGTTGGCTGAGAAACTACCATCCTCCTGTCTCAGCCTCCCAAGTTACTGGGATTACAAGCATGCACCACCATGCCCAGCTGGGAAGTGAACTCTGCTTACATCCCCTCACCTGTCAGAAGGGGGAGCTGGTTCAATGTCCAGGCAACTGGGACCACAGGGTCTTTTTCAGATATATTCCTCCCACTTCTACCTTCCTATTTAAGTTGTGCCAGATTGTTGAGTAATCTATTAAGTTGAAAACATAAACTTGGGAAATACTCTGGAAAAACCTACAAAAGTCACAAAAGGGAATGGGTTGAGGTTGAAGAAATTTCTGTTGACTTATATTGAGATCAAGTCAACTACTGGGCAGATTTCCAAATGGAGTGTCAAATGGTTCCCCATTGAAATGAAATCCTCACTGTGAGTTCACAGACGCCCACGAGAGCGATCAGGGTTGGGGATAATTCACCCTTACTGAGGAAATCTAACTCAACATCTTTGGGTGGGCTGCAGAGAAAATGTGGCTCACCACCCGAGTTATAAGAACTCCCTGAAATGACAATTTTGCCAGGGATGTGTTTGCACTCACAATGCAATCTTCTCAATGATGCCTCAGAAGAAACAGTATAAAATGCACGTGTTACTTGTGAGTGTTAGCCTTTTTAGAAGTGTATCTGGATGGTATTATCTGAATGTAGAAAATTGAGGCTTTTCAGATAAAAGTAATTTGGTTAATACATAACAGGAACAGAAGACATTTCAGAAACGCATCTATAACAAATGATGCCCAACTTAGTGTTTAATCCACTTATAAGCCTTATCGAAGGCTTTTAAAAAATGAATCATTGTCAAAATACTTCATATGTTAATGCCATCTGTGGCCGCCTTCCATTTCTATTTCTATGAAGCAAGAAATCAATACTCTTCACTTTTTATCTCCCTTCTGTCCAGGAACCAGAGTAATTCTTAAAGTATAGTCATTTATTCCCTTATCTAGGACATTGTTTTAAATGCTTTGAATTTAATGGACAATTAAAATTGCTAACTACAAGTAAAGTTTGTATATATTGTGAGATTTTTCACAATTTTGTCTAAAGTTTATAAATTTGGTCAACTGGCATTTGTGCACAAGATTTTGATACAGTGATAAACAGATCTTTTTTTTTTTTTTTTTGCGGTACTGGGGATTGAAGTTCGGGGCATTCTACCTCCGAGCTATACCCCGAGCCCTATTTTTTTTATTCTTTATTTTGAAACTGAGTCTCACTAAGTTGTGGAGCGCCTCACTAGGTAGCTGAGGCTGGCCGTGAACCGGGATCCTCCGGTCTCAGCCTCCCGAATACTGGGATTACAAGCGTGCGCCACCACGCCCGGCTGATAAACAGATCTTAAAGAATAATCAGCTAGGTGTGGTGGCTTACACCGTGATTACAGTATTTGGGAGGCTGAGACAGGAGGATTGTAGGTTTGAGGCCAGCCTCAACAGCTTAGTAAATCCCTCAATCATAAGAGACTCTGTTTCAAAATAATCAAAATAAAGTGAATAGAGGGTAGGGGTGTAGTTCAGAGGTAGAATGCTCCTGGATTCAATCCCTAGTACAAAACACACACAAACACACTTTTAGAGTTTGGAATTTGTGGTTCTCACAGAAATATAAAATTTACCTGAAGTCAAATTAAATTATGGTGCATGATTCTTAGAAAATTGAGTATGATGCTTATTTTCTTGTGATTAAAAAATTACAAGTTCATTACATAGGGAAAATTGAGAAAGCTTAAAGGAAAAAATGAATCCCTCACAAGCCTTCCCAGATTTTTAAAAGGTACATATGTATTAACTTATTTCATCCCCCAAACTAGAATCATTGCAAATCAACAGCTCTGTAAGCAATGTTTCTTACCACTAAATATTCCTTAAAAATGTGATTTTTAAATGTGATTTTTAAATGTCTGCATAATTTTTCATCATACAGCAGTATTATACCAGATATTTAACCGTTTTTTTTTTTTTTTTTTTTTTTTTTTTTGGCAGTACTGGGGATTGAACTCAGGGGAGTTCTACCTCTGAGCTATACCCCCAGCCCTATTTTTTATTCTTTATTTTGAAACCAGGTCTCACTAAGTTGCGGAGTGCCTCACTAGGTAGCTGAGGCTGGCCGCGAACTCGGATCCTCCGGTCTAAGCCTCCCAAATGCTGGGATTACAAGCCTGCACCACCATGCCCGGCAACCGTTCTCTTCTGATAGACTTTAAAATGTTTAAGATGCATAAATAAGTAGTAAATACAATTGTATGTGTGTTGTTTTATAACAGCTTAGCTTTGCTCTGAATTTTGTATTACTTATTCCCGTTTCTGCTGTGTGTCTGAGCTGAAACAATATGCTTTGTATATGAGCATCATGGTTTTATATTTTCATCAACATTTTTCCCATACTTGGTTGGGGTGGAACACCTCTCATGTTGGTCTTTGTTGTCATTTACCTATTGTACCAGTGAGGTTGTATGTAACTTCACATTAGGCAAACGTGTGCTTTGTCTTCTATGAACCATGAGTCATATTTTCCTACTGATTTCCAGAAGTTGTTTATATTTCCTGGAAACTAATTCCTTGTTAATTGTCTTTCAATTTGAAGCTGGTCTTCTTTACAGTGTCTTGAATACAGTTTTTTCATTTTATTATTTTCTTTTATGACCTATCTCTTGAAGATGTTTTTAAGAAACAGTAATTTAAGTTTTGCGTTTTATGTAATTCATTTGTAATTGATTTATGTAACTGATGTGAGGCAAGGATTTGCTTTTTATTCCCTAGCATGGAAAACAATTTTGCAATGCTATTTTATAGTCCAACCTATCTCACTGATAGTGTTCATCTTAAGTGAAATTCCTAGATTTTGTATGTTTCTGGGCTCTTGGTTCAATTTCCTTGTTTAGAGTTTATATCAGTTCTGCTTTAGTTACTCACCATTTATACTAAGCCTTTATACTTGCCCTTTATACTCTATGCTATCTCGATTTTTTTTTTTTTTTTTTTTTTTTTGCAGTACTGGGGATTGAACTCGGGCATTCTACCTCTGAGCTATACCCCAGCCCTGTTTTTTATTCTTTATTTTGAAACCGGGTCTCACTAAGTTGCAGAGGGCCTCACTAGGTAGCTGAGGCTGGCCGCGAACCCGGATCCTCCGGTCTCAGCCTCCCAAATGCTGGGATTACAAGTGTGCGCCACCACGTCCAGCTACTATCTTGGTTTTTAATAGGGTAATTCTATCCTGTAGATCTTCAGTAGTAGTGTGGATCCCTCCCCCTTCCCTCCCCCTCTTCTCTTCCATTCTCTCCCTTCCTAATAATTTTCAGGGAGAGCTTGTAGAGTTGCATGAAATTCTGACAATTTGCTTGGATTAATTTTGCATGGATCAACCTAGGCTTACATAATATGTGACCTATTCATGGATAGGGTATTACTCTGACTTGACTTCTAAATGTATCTCAGAAACTTTAATATTCTATGTGGAATTCTGCAATTTTACTTGGCTTAGGCTAGGTTTTTTGTTTTGTTTTAATATTACAATTAAGTATAACTAAGTAGAATTTTTAGCTTTGTGGACCATATATTCTCTGACATAGCTCCTCAGTTCTGCATTTCTAATATGAAAATAGTCATAGCATAGACACCTTTGTTTGAAAATTGAATAAAAAGGGCATAGCCCTGGCATGGTGGCACACATCTATAATCTCAGTACTTGGGAGGCTGAGACAGGAGGATCTCAGGTTCAAGGACACCCTCAGCAGCATAGCAAGACTCTTTGCAATGTAGTGAGACCATGTTTTAAAAATAAAAGGACTGGAGATTTGGCTCAGAGGTAGAATACCTTTGGGTTCAATCCCCAATACCACCAAAAAATAAGCCAATTTGGACCATATATCATCATTTATTGTATCTTATTTTTTTATACTTGTCATAAGATTGAAATTTTCTCTTACATGAGTGATTATCTTATAAAATTACACCTGGCATTGTCTTTGTGGAAATTCTTTTCGTATAATTTCATTGTTTTAGGACCATACATGTATCTTAGTACTTAAGTCAATTTTATTAATGTATCTTTAAATTATTCAGTTTTCTCTTTTTAATCTTTCCATCTCTAGTCATGTCTTTTATTCTAAATACTACATATTTCATTTGTTGACTTTTTTCCAGAGATTTTTGCTATTTTTAAAAATCTTTTAAGAGGACCAACTGTATTTTACCAATGTTCTCTAAATGTTTTTATAATCTATAAATTTTGGTTCTTATTTTTGTATATTTTGGGGGGCTTATCCACACTTTCGAGATAATTAACTTATTACTTACCAGTCTTTATTTTTGTGTAGCATGTCTAGCTGAAATTTTTCCTTCAAGTGAATTTATTTTACCCCATATATTTTGATATCTGGTATTTTTGCTTTCCCTTCAATATATCTGTTATGATTTGATGGTTAGGTAATGCGTGTTTTAAATGTTCTAAATGTAGTTTAAACTTTATTCATATTTAACTAAATTATATTTTTCATCAGAAAACAGTGAAATGGTGCTACTGATTTTTTTAAAAGTATTTTGAGAGTTGCTTTATGGTCCAGCATGCAATTCAATTTTATAATTTTCTGTTTGTATGAAATGTATGATGTGCTTTGTGCTAAGACTATTCACTAAACGATCATGAAATAAAATAGACGGCAAGGCTAGATATGGCTAAGATGAAAGGAATTGCTATGTTTATCGAGCATGTCAGTTGTGTCCTTCATTCCTGATTCAACCCACTGGTCTATTAATTACCTAGACAGGCTCATTTGAACCTTCCAGAATGAGAGGATTTTTTCCATGGAGTTGTGCTATAATACCTTTTTAAGTATTTCAAAGTCATGTTAACAAATATAGGTAAGTTTACAACTTGGACTACCTTCCTGGTGGATTAACTCTTAACATTTGGCTGTAATTCTTGTTGTTAGCAGTGCTTATTGCCATGAAGTCTGTTAATATGTCTTTACAGATAATTTTGCATAGACTTTGACTCATTTATTTTTCCTACCTTTATACTTTCAATCTTTTGTCCTTTTATATTAGGTGATTCTTTAGGGCTGAATGTCATAAGTGGATTTGGTTTTTTAAATTACCTTTATTTTACAACTTAGGTCATTTATACTGATGACAGTTACTATTGCATTGAAATTTATTTCTAGTATATTTTGAATTTTATATTTCTTTGTGTATGTTATTTTTGCCATCTACTTTAATATTTTTCTCATTGCATTTTTTAAAATTAGGAGATTCACAATCATTCCCTTCCATTTTTGCCACTTCAAAAACGAACAATTATGTCTAATGAATCAAGACCATCTGTTTGAAATTACTTCTCCTCAAACAATATGTAAACCTATAATGTAGTAGCATTAGTAGGAATAAATATCTTCCCAATTTATATACTCTTGTTATATAGGATTATTTTAATACTATCTTTTTTCATTCCATAAATTTAACATTATTAATCCATGATTTTCTGTTTGGGGTACTAAGGATGTGGAACTCAGGCACTCTACCCCTGAGCTACATCCCCATCTCTTTATTTTTCATTTTGACAGATGGTCTTGCTAAGTTGTCCAGGGTAGCCTTAAACTTGTCATCCTTTGCCTCAGCTTCTGAAGTGGCTAGGATTACAGATGTGCATCACTGTGCCCAGCTCATGATTTAAGATTTGCATTTGTGTGACTCCTAGTTTCATTTTGCACTCTTTTTGGAATCGCTTTCCTCCTCCTTGAAGCACATTCTTTTGTAGATTATTAGTGATACCTGTGTTTACTGCCTAGGTTGGTTCTATATCTAGGAAACCTCTACTGTATTTAAGGTCAAATCTCCCAGAGACTGACAAACGAACTGCTTATCTTCTAAGTTTAGTTTTCCATGAGTGATCTGATGTGGGCTGCACAGTGGATCGGCATGCTAACTCTAGGCTCCAATTTCTTAGCATCACGGGGCAAGTTGTGATCTTAGGCAAGTTTCTTATATAATTTAAACCTTACTTTATACAGTGAGGATGATTACAGTACCCATTCATCAGTTTGTGACAATTAAGTTAATGCATTCAAATAATGCTTTGGTTAACACTGCTTTGGTTAACATAAGCATTCCAGTGTAAGTTATTAGATTATTAACTTGTGTGTATATTATGACTTTTAAGTATATTTTAGTGTGTAGTAATGTTACAAGAAAGTTACAAAGATATTTCAGGAAATTTTTCATATCTGTACCCAACTTGCCCTAATGTTATCTATTTTATAACCATAGTATAATTACCAAAACCAAGAAAATAACATTAATGCAAAGCTGTTAGCTGAATTATAGAACTTATATTTCACCAGCTTTCCCATTAATGCTTTTTTTCTTCAGGATCCCACACCACATCCCACATGGTCTTGTCTCCTAAAATCTGACAGTTCTTCAGTTTTCCCTTGTCCTCCAGATCTTGACAACTTTTGAAGGGTCCCAGACTGTTACCTTGGAGAATGTCCCTCAGTTTAGATCAAATGTCTTCTTAGGATTGGATTGAGGTTGTGTCCTTTCGTCTGAAGTGTAACAGGACCAATGTGCCTCTTCCAGTGTATTATTTTGGGAATGGATGATGTGGGAGCATCTTGTTAATGATGAGAGCTTTGATCACCTGGTTAAGGTGATCTGTACTTGTTTCTCCACTGTGGAGTTACATTTCTTCTCTGTTGGGATTAATACATATCATGTGGAAGATACTTTGAAACTCTCCACATCTCTTTCCTGTTGGAATTAATAAATATCTTGGGGAAGATACTTTGGAATTGCGCACAATATCCCATTTCTCTTAACAGTTAGGGCCACTAATTTTTTAGCATCCATTGGTGGATCTTGCCTGCAACAATGATGCTTAATGGTGAGCCTATATGCTTATATAAGCTGTATGCTTAATAGTAATTTTCTAGCTTCCTAATTTCTACATCAACTCAAATTTTTTATGCAAATAAAAGATATTTGTTCTTCATCATTTAATGCAATGATTATTGTGGGTTATTATCCAGTGAAAATCTGTTATAATAATGGTGTGAAAGGAAAGGAGGAGTCAGCTCAGTCTTATGAAGCATGTTCAATGTTAATGAAATTTGAAATGTTTGAGCATGTGAACATATTAGCGAGCACTTAATATTTAAAACATTTAACCCATAATATACCAGACATAGGTCTTGATATTAAGAACCACACATCTTATTTCTCAAAATCTCACGCAGTATAACCAAATTCCTCTATTTCAGCTTTATAAATATATTCCTTGCTAGAAACCTTTAGCTTTGGAAAATAAACAACCTGCAATATTGTATGAAAACACAACATTTTCTCATGTAGAAACACGTTGCCAATTAGAAAAATGGAGTTTAGATAATGACATTTTACTAGCACTTGCTACTACAGATGAATTTAAGAATTACAGTATCTAATTTCATTCCTAGGCATAAGTACACTCAAAAGCAAAATCTACATAGACATTTTTATGCAAGAGAAATACCCTGTTATTGACCTCAGTGCTATTTTGGAATATTAATAAGTATTTATGACTGAAAGCTAATAGGACAAATTGGAATTACAATATGTATAAAGGCATTTGTTCTATGATGTCTATTTCCTCTAATTTTTCCTGCAGTGCCCAAGGTCAGGAGAATATTTGATTAGATATACTATGTAAAAGTATTGCCAACATAGGACTATGAAAACTACTATTTTGATTTAAGTGGGACCTTTTCTTAGTTGTGTGATTAGTACATCACTTTTGACTATTTTAGTGCAGCTCTCAACAAAGGATAAATACATGAAACTTTGAAAACTTGATTTATTCCTTGTACATCTGTAATTAGTCATAAATTTTCAGAGATTGATTTTTTTAGAAGTTGCATTTTCTGTGTGTGTGTGTGTATGTGTGTGTGGTGAATGAACTTTAATTTCCTGAAACTATAGTATAACTCAGAGATTAAAAAAAAAGAACTTTTAAGAGTAGAGTCCAGGTATGGCTAAAAACAAGAGAATTGGTTGAAAGTCTATAAAAGAAAGTTATTCAGTTTTCTTCATGAAATCCAAAAGGTTCACTTGTGAAAAGGTTGATCAACAAGAGCACAACCAAAATATCAGATACACCTGAGGGGTGAAATGCCATCCTAAAAGCTAAGGACTCCAGGGAAACTCTACATGTTGAAGGAGACCTCTAAGTTCAGTCTTGTACCAATTTCTGAAAACAGTGATGAGCACAGAAGGGAGTTTTTGTAGGGTCTTTTTTCTGAAGGATGGGGTGGGGGAGACCTACAGTTTGTGACAACCGAGGGATTGTTAATGAAATGACTTATAGATCACCACATAGGGAAATCTACCTGTTTACAAATCCATGGCATGCATATGTTATAATCAGCTTTTAAAGAATACTACCAGATTGTGTTGATTTTAAAAACTAAATTTACTGGATGTTTTTATAACTCAGATGCATTTAGACAGAAACAAAATGGCCCACCATTTCGCCACTCAGCCCCCTGCTTATGTAATAAGTGCAAGGTTCCAACATGACAACAGTAAAGAAAGGCACAAAATAAGTTCTTCTGAGGCTATGTTCTTAGCTGCATACGTGTTCAGGATTGCTATTTTTATCTGAGTGTATGAAGTCTCTTCTTGTAATGTCATAACTCTCCTCTTGTCACTTTTGACCAACATCTTTTTCTTATATCAGTATAGCTTGAACAATTCTGGTTTTGTTGGTAGTTTCCCAGTATGCCTTTTTCCCATTAATAAAAACCTTCCTGTAGTTGTGTGTCTCATAGATATTATGTACACGATTTCATTTTTTTTGAAGTTTTCTTCCTACTTGGCATGTTCCCAAATTGCTTTCCTACTCTCCTCCCCTGTTTTCAGTTTTCCATTTTACATACTTTATTCAGATGTCTGATAAAAACCTTGGTTGGCTGCTTACAATTGAGAGTGGGAAATTGAAGAGTTAACTGGAGACTCCGAGAGGCTGGGTGGGCACATCCGTAGTGAGACTTATTCAAGACAGAATTCTCAAATTTAACCATTGTTGACCTTGGGGGCCAGGTGACTCTTTGCTGTCAGGGGCTGTCGTGTTTATTGTGGGATGCTTAGCATCCCTGATGTCTCCATATTAGATTCCATTTGCACCTCCCAACGGTGATAACCAGAAATATCTCCAGTATGACTCATTTGGTTGAGAGGCACTGCCATGAGGTGATTTGCAAATAACATTCCCTTGTCAGAAGCTTCATGATCCTTCTGGGACCACAAAGGCATTCGGGAGGCTGAGACCGGAGGATCTGGGTTCTCGGCCAGCCTCAGCTACCTAGTGAGTGAGGCACTCCCGCAACTTAGTGAGACCCTGTTTCAAAATAAAGAATAAAAAATAGGGCTGGGGGTATAGCTCAGAGGTAGAATGCCTCTGAGTTCAATCCCCAGTACCGCGCAAAAAAAAAAAAAAAAAAAAAAAAAATTGCCCAAGAGGGAAAAACAACAAAACTTACCAACTCTTGCCTAGAGATAGACCTGATTAAAGACATTTTGTGTTTTGTTTGATTATTTTCAAATCCATTTTTCATTTGTATAATCTCTTACTGACTTTCATATCCTTATTTTTAAAAATACAATAATACTCATATTGTGTATTCAACAGTTTTGAAATCTGGGGTTTTTGCCAGTCTGTTTTATCCACTGACTCTCATACCCAGTTTGTTGTTGTTTGTTTCATAATTTTCTTTTCCTCATGGTGAACTTTTGTTTCTTGGAATTTTATCTGTGGTCACCTTTAAGGCTTGAGTTAAAATTGGGTTCTGCCAGGGAAGATCCTACTGTTTTTTTACCTAGAGGACTATCAATTGAGAATCAATTTAAATTCTTGTGTGTGTGTGTGTGTGTGTGTGTGTGTGTGTGTGTGTGTGTGTGTTGGTACTGAAGATCGAAACCAGGGGCATTATACTTCTTAGTTCCACCTCCAGCCCTATTTTATTTTTTTTTATATTGAAATGGGTTGTTTCTAAGTTGCCTAGGCTGGCCATGAACCTGCAATCCTCCTCTCAAGTGAGAATCACTTTAAATTCTTGGTGTTTAGGCTCACCTTGGTAGGGACTAATGTGTGCTAAACTGTATGAGGTACTGTGAGGATGTATCAATTCTCAGATATTTTTCTCTTAAACATTGCCTTGATTCAAAACCAAATGGGTTTTCTTACATACCCTAGATGAGTTCTCTTTTTAGTTGGATTCAGGGATCTTTGTCCTCTTGGAACCCCACATTGAAAAGTTCCTGAGTATGGTTTTCTGCCTTCTGTATCCTACAAATCTGTAAAAAGGTCAATTCAGCAAGTGTTCTGAGGACATAAGCCAGAGAAGTGCTTTGCTTAAAACTGTTTCTGCTTTTTCGTAGACTTTCATTTTTTTTTCTTAGCATTCCTTATTTTCTTGCCAATTTATCAATGTAACCATTTCAAAAGCACCTTAGAATTTTTAGTTCTCAATGAGAGAGTCAGTCACAGATTCTGGCCTATGATGCCATGCAAAAGTGGCAGCTCTGTTGTCTTTTTAATTTTTTTACTAAATAAATGAATAGACATTTAAGATTATCATTCATGTGAGGAATGCTTATAGTATAAGAGACAGAGACCAGAAGAAACAAATAGAAAAAAATATTTGAAAAAGTGTAGTTCACACAAGGGAGGAAGGCAGAAGAATATTTGTGGGCAGGGAGATCCAAACCTGTAATTTATATTTATGGAGAGATAAAAGAAGATAATGACTCCATGAAATAATGTGAAGCTTTAAACATGAACATTTCAAAGTATGGAAATCAAATAGAAGTTATGAGAGGAAACTGAAGATAAATATTACTCAATAGAATAACTAAAGAAATAAACAGGAAATAAGTATTAAAAAAAATTAGACCAGTGCTTCTCAATTAGGCCAATGAGCTGTGAGGACTCATGAGGGGCCCTAGGATCTTAGAACAGGCTTCGTGAGGTCCCACTTCCATATCTATACAAATCTGAATGTTTCATAGACTATGAGAATGCACCTCCCAATTCTTAATCTAGAGGCAGATAAGAGAATCCAAATATCAAACAAAAATATAAAATTCTCAATTTTGTGTTAAATAATTTTATAAAAAGGTGTGGGTTTATTTTAAAGCATTTTTTAAAATTTTTATGTCTATGAAAGACCTATGTAAAAACCCTCATGATGCTCTTAGTTTTCCATTTTTGAGAATATAAGGAATGTAAGAGCAAAATGTTTAATTGCTGAATTATTCACTTGACCCAAGTGGTCCAACATCTGGTAAACAGGACTTGAGAAGAAAAAATGGGTCAAAAAGTTCAAAAGAACACAAATAATTCTAATAACTTGAAAGTTAGGGACAAACACTTCCAGATTGAATGGACTCATGTAGTGTTAAGTAAATGAATTAATTGGCATACATGACAATTATGACATTTCAAAACTCTGGGAACCAGTAAATCATGAAAATGTTTATAAGGAAAAAAAAAAAAAAAAAAAACCAGCCAGAGTGGGAGTTCACATCTATTATCCAAGCTTTTTGGAAGGCCAGGGATCCCCAATTCAAAGCCAGAGTGGGCTATCTCAAAACTAAAAGAAGGCCTGGGTATGTAGTACAGTAGTAGAGCACTTACCTCGCATGCACAAAGCTTTGGATTTGACCCCCAATACCACAAAAGCAAAACCCAACTATTCATATGTATTTGAGAATTAAAATGGCATTGGTAGGTTCAAATGCAAAACTGGAATCCAGAAGAAAATGGAGCAGTACCTTCCTAATTTTGATGGAAAATTGGGGCTTCCACCCAAGAAATTTGGGGATGGCGGGTGAGCACAATAATGGCTGTACCAGCTAGCCCAAACTCCTTGTAGTCTGGAGGAAACTAGAGTCCCAAGAATGATGGGTGCAGGAAACGATGAAACTGATGATTTTTTTTGAACTGTTTGAATTAAGAATTGCACTTAAGCAAAGTTTACGTACTGATGGAACTATCAGAACAGAACCAAAAATGTTGGCTCACATTTTCACTTGGGGAATGGAATGTTATGAAAAAAGATGTGTAATCATATGCCATATGATTTACCTGTATATATTTGTCACGATAATGAAAAATTGAACATGAAACGTGCAAGATTCTCAATGAATTATATTTGGAGAATGATGAGCGAAGAGAATATATGGAGGGATGACAAGAAGAATGACAGTCAAGAGTTAGGAAACTAGTAGCCAGGAGTGGTGGCATACACCTCTAGTCCCCAGTACTTGGGAGGCTGAGATAGGAGGATCACAGGTTTGCAGCCAGCCTCAGTAATGTAGCAAGACTCTCAACAACCTAGAGAGACCCTGTTTCAAAACAAACAAACAAAATCAGGCTGGGGTGTAGCTTAAAGGTAAAATGCTCCTAGTAACACTAACACACACACACACACACACACACACACACACACACACACACACACACACATACACAGAGTTAAAAAATTGGTAAATACCATTCAGAATTGGAAACTAGCTATATTTTTAAGGATACATGGATACATGAAGGGAAAGAGAAGAAACAGCTAAGAGTTGAAAGAATTTGTTATGTTAATCTTAACTGATTATTTGATTTTAGTATAAGGTATGGGAACATAACCACATCCATTTCAGTTTCATTACTTTCTTTTCTGGCACAGCTTTAAGCCAGATTTAATATGATGTGGAAAAGAGTGAGTTGCTCATGTTTTCCACCGTTCCGCTACCCAACACCTTCAAGATTATGGAAGGCTCAGCTTCCCCACACCCCAGGTTGGCAGAATGCCCATGTGGTCCAAAAACTCCACCCTCCTCCCTATAGACAAGTGCTAAGCCCATGCTGGAAATCCCATTCCCCAGACCAATGATTGGTTGATTAATGCATCAGCCATATGACAGCCAGTTAAGCCTGAGAGAGTAAGAGTCTCGAGTGGTGGTAGTGATGGGGAGCCTGGAAAAGTGACCTCACTTACAATACCTAAGGATGGACAGCTTCTCTTCTGCCAGTGATGTTAAGGCTGGGTGCAATGGCTAGGGCTGCATGCATACTGTACTGGGGTAGGGTAGGGGACTGAATATGCAGAGTAGAAATGGAGGGAAGAGCCGGGGTCTTGGTGATTCTGCAGAGCTGCCAAATCAACCAGCCCTGGAAACCAACTCTTGCTTTTCAAAACCAAATAGCCCTTAAAAGTCCCTTTTACTTAAGCCAGCCAGTTAAGTCTGGATTTTATTGTTAATCCTAGCTGAAATGACTTTAATTGATATTTTTCCAAAATCAAGTTGCATTTTAGTCACATTGACCTCTAATTAAGTCCATCTCTATGCATGCCACTGTTTCATAATTGGGTGAAAATTCACATTTACTTGGACATGTTTGCAGCTAGACTTTCAACAGTCACAGGGGGTGTTTGTTTTTAAAGCCACCAAAGGAATACTTTTAAACTCAAAGGACTGAGGGTCTGTGAAGCAAACAAACTTTTAAATTCCATGAAGCAAAAGAATCAAAAGAGAGAGAGAGGGCAAAGCAGGAACACTATTGTTTTGACATTCTAATTATAAATACATTAGACTTGGCGCAAAAAATCATCAAACCATCAGTCTTGGCGATGGTTAAGTTAATTCACTTTTTGAAGTTCAATAATTCATCTGTGAAGTGTCAGCAGCTGGGTCTTGTTAATGGTAAGCCTTTCATTCCTGTTAAATCAATTGTAAATAATAGAACCCCTCAGAGAAAAATGATGAAATAAGCATTGATTTCCAAATTGGGTGTCAGATACAGAGCATTAATAAAACACATTGCAAGCAAACAAGTACCTAATATACTCTGATCACTGAAGTAGTAATCAGAGGGAAAAATAATCAATGCTTTTTGTGTAAGTTGCTAGTATTTTAACATTTCATTTGTATCTGTGTATCATCATACCATAATTCTCATCTTCGGTCCTACATGGTTATTTAATTTTCATTATCCTCACCAGCAAAGCCAGGTGGTTTTGTGCGTTGTTAGATTTGTTTCTCCCCTCTTCTATCTAGATCACAAGCATCTGGTCACATGCATTCTTGGTTGCCTGACGCCGGCGATTTTGTTGTGTTTAATGCAATACAATAATCATTTATAGCAAGCCGCATAAAACACGGCAGAAAAATGTAACAGCTTTAATGAAACTTTTAAGGAAAATAAAGCTCTCTAGCAGGTGTCCATAAACGTGCTTTATGCCTACAGGCTCTATTAAATGTTAATGCCAGTGTCCTGTGAATGCCACATATGGAGTCCAGTGAAAGGAAAGTATGTCTGTGAAACCGAGTTGATTCTCTGGCAAAGGAGGGTGGAAGGGCAGCTCCGTATTATCTGTTAGACTAAAAAGTGAGAGCCAGCTAGGTTCTGCTTGTGCATTTTATGAAGGACTAGTAGATGCTGGGACATGGATGGAAATGTGAAGGGCACATTTTTCAAATCTTGTCAAAATAATGTTGCACTATTTTCCCCCTATGGATGGTCTGTAAAGACAAACTGGCAATGATGTAGTAATGGTAGGTTTAGCTTGATCTTCTTGTGTGTTGTGTGTTCTAAAATTCCATTATCAGATGTATTTTTCTTAGTCCATTGGGTTTTCCTTTTTCTTATGTCGAGGTTTCTTGATGAAACTTCTTTGTGAAATTATTCAGTGGATCATATCATTGTAACCATTATCAAATGGTGAAGTACCACAGAGTTGCACTAGGCAAGTTGAACTTCATAAAGTACTATAAAACTCTACTGTTGTCTTTAGCTTTGGTAACAGACGAGTTAACTTTTGGTAGGAGTCCTGTTTTGAAGAACTGATGAGAGACCAATGTTTCCTGCTAAAAATAGTCAGAAATAGAAGTTATTACAAGAAAGAAAATCTATTCCAAATATAAGAAGTGAAGTGACTATCCAAGATAAAGCATTGCGGTTACAGAGACTATGGGATCTGACATCTCTTCGCCAAACCCACACAGACAGCAACCAAGAGGAAAGGCAGAATGGTGACTGAATATAAATTAGTGCTCGTGAAAGACACTTAAAGGACCTGGAATATTTTATCTAGGAGTGGATAAGACTCAGACTTAGATTGTCTACCAGCTGGTCAAGTTCTATTGTGATAGGATAACTATCATTTATAAATGGATGCATCTTTGGCATTAATGCAAAGATTAATATAGAAAGGCTTGTCCTGGGTGAACAGGTTGTGTGGTATTCCTAGTTTTAAAAAATAAGAATTTGATTGCCAATCTCAAAGGGGAAGAAGGAGGATTATGATGTAAGGAAGAGGTTATCTGAGGAACTGTTGAATAGCTGAAATGAAATGCCTCTGGGAATTTCGCCATTTCCACTTAGTCAGTGGAGTTGCTCAGATGGAGACTGTAAGGGTATTTGATGAGGCTATTTAGTGGGAATTTGAGCATCAGAATTATGGTCAAACCAAATGAGCTCTAATGTTGCTGCAAATCTTGAGAATCTGTGGTTCTAAATTTTAAATGGGGAGTTCCCATCGAGAGCTGTAAATTCTAAGACAAGGTGTCTTAAGATGTGTTCACAGAATTGTATTCTAGGATAAGCATGGTGTAGCATGGCTGTAGTGTAGTTTTAACTCACCAATAATAAAACATTAAAATTAAATGAACCTAAATTTTAAATAATTGCTGGGAGGAAATCTTAGGATCCTTATTTTTGGGCATCCGGGCTCAAAGTTAGGACTCTTAAGTGAGGGCGAACATTGGTTAAGACACAAAGTTAAGGTATAGATTGAAGGCCTTTGAACTTGAAAAAAATGTCCCTTTGAAGCAAGATCTGCAGTTCCATAGAATGCTTTTCTGTTAGACTTTTTAGGAAGCCAGGATGATTCAAATAGCCCATCTGAAGTTCTTCACAGTGAAGTTACATCATACATGCATTTATTCTAGGCAAGTTGAGCTTTATAAAGTACTGTAAAACTCAGTATTTTATAAGTTATATATCATCTATGATCATATTATAATACACTTTATAGGGTAATTTAGGAGATTCCCAAAGATAATCTAGACTTTGTGGTTTCAGCTTTGTTTGCTGCCATAGTTATGAACCTAACACGCTTCTGACTTGTCTGTCCAACAACTTTTTTTTTTTTTTAAACCATGTCAGCTTGGGCCCTGTATTTTCCATAAAGCCTTTGCTGCCTCCTGTGGCTAAGGCTGAGAAACCCTATCTTATCCTGCGGTACTTTTTGCCTACAAGGCAAATTTTGGCATTGACATATACCTGGCTTTATTGTTCTCTCTGTAGCTTGAATACGTCTGGTCTCCCTAAGCCAACTGCAGGCTTCTTAGTGCTATGCCCACCGTGGATGGTTGCTCTGTTGGGCTTGGCTTGCTGCCAGCCTCAACTGGAAAAAGCCATGCAGGAGAGGAGACCAAAGAGACTTCCCTCTTCCCTGAAGCTGAATGTATCTGTGGATGAAACTTGCTACTCCCTAGGTGTGGCCTGATCCACACAGACACACTAAACAAGATGCCTGTAAAATATAGTGAGGTAAAGAGATTCTATTAGATGACTTTTAGGCTGCTTTTTATATTAAACTTTTAGTGCTCCTGGTATATAGACCATGGGCCCACAAAAGGCTTTGAATTGTTTTTTGAAACTGCTCTCTCCCTTTGGGAGTTTTGCATACAAACTAGCTGATTTCATAGTTATGGATTCATATTTTAGAGAAAATGTAGTATTAATGATATGAGAAAGTTATTTCTCGGATAAGAACCATAGACTTCTACCTCTCAATCCGTTCCTGCTTCTTGGAAATAACATCAGGGAGGCATGAAAATCAGTGTTTTCTGAACACCTGCAGATTTAGGCTTCATAAGTAAGGCCCATCAATTACAAAATAGTCTGTGCATAATGGAATTGCAAAGGATTGAAAGTTGCATTTCTTCTGTTAACTAGCATGCATGAGAAAGGATGATGGATGGAGAAAACTTTTCAGGGGTGGAGGGAGAGATAAAAGGATATATTGAATGCGAAGGGAAAAATATATATATATATTTTTTTTTTTACAAATTATCTCAGTGAAAGATTTATGTCCATAAAAGATTGGAAGGTAAATTTTTGCCAAGGCCAATTTATTGTAATGCATCTTATAGTAACTCTGAGTGGCGCTTCATGCAGATGTGTGTTGAAACTCCCTTGGAGTCTAAGTTCCATTGCTCCTTAAGAGTTACAGTAGTGACTGCACCTTCTTTAAAGTTGTGGACGGTTTTATGATGGTTTAAGTGAACCTCACAGTTAGGCTTCTGTGTATTAAGTGGTTAGTAAGAACTAGAAGACACGGCAGCAACTGAACAGCAGATACTTATCACTGGTAGTGGCAGAATGCAATCTGTCTGCCAACTTCTAGAATGATATAACTTGCATAGCTGCTACCGTTAATCATGATGCTCAGAATTATGGTTGACTGTACCTAGTCACCTCTTAAGACTTAACCTTTTTCCTCTTTGGCTAGCCACTTGGGAGGTGGGCACCATTGTCTGGAAACATCTCTGTTAGGTTCGCTCTTGCCTGCAGGAGTTTACCAGTGAGTTAAACTCTCAGCATACAACAGGGCGTGTTGACAGGCTGGGAGGGGAGCCAGTGAGTGAGACCGAGGCACTGCACCTCCGGTGGATGTCTTCAGAATCTTGGCCCATTGGTGCTGTGACTAGCTGGTCCATGTGCATCATTTCAGCACCATGACTTGTAGGCACATGTTGGGTACTATTGTGATTACCACTGCTGGTTGGTGATTAAACTACTTTGCATCTCCATTTTGAGGGATAAGAAAACAATTCTTGGTACAGTTAAATAGGGCCCTTTTAACCCTTTTTATACTGCCTGAAACTTATATTTCACATAGGACAAAAAATGCTTTTATAAAGCATAGTAACTGTAACAAGACCAATGGTGATAGCAAACCGCTGTGTAGTTTCCAGTGTATGCTAAGCATATATTTCACCTTATGAAAATTGAGGCCAGAATAGCTAAGCAAATTATCCAGATATTAGTGGTGGTGCTGGGATTTGAGACCAGCCAATTATAGATTTTATGCTTATTTGTGTATCCTTGCTAAAAAGGACTTGAGATCAACCAAATCCAGGTGTGTAAACGCTAATAACCTGCTGGGCGTGGTGGTGCACACCTGTAATTCCAGTACTTAGGAGACTGATATAGGAGGATCGCAGGTTTCAGGACAGCATCCACAGCATAGTGATGCTCTCAGCAACCTAGCAAGACCTTTCTTCAAAAGAAAGAGGGTTAGGGGTGGTGGTATGGAGGTAGAATGCCCCTGGGTTCCATCATCAGCACCACACACACACACACACACACACACACACACACACACACACACACACACACAAAACCTAGCAAGCTTTCATTTTTGCTGTTGTCTTGTTTTAAATCAATCTATATATTGAGGATAGTAATAGAGCGTTATAATGACGTGTGTGGAAGTATGATTACCTACAGCATATTAGCTTAATATTATTCCTAATGATGGGAACAGAAGGGCTGTCCTGCTCTGGCCTGATACTTACTTCAAATTTTTGTGTACACACAAGAAGGGTGAAAGGCGCCCCTGTACCTTTTTCAACTCTGTGGTTTAATCCTCTCCACGGGTTACTGTAGCCAAACATGGAGAGGTTTTGCCTCAGGCCTGTTCTTCAACTTCCTGCATCTTTAGCAAGTTCACCTCACTCGAGAGCTGACAGTCCTCAATCTGATTGCACTGGAAAACAGCAACCGTCAGACTAATTTCCTCCTGATAATATTGTGAATTTCCTTCAGTAATTGGATAATAGAATTATTGAGAGTTTTGCAGATAGAAGATGGGACGATCTGCTGAGGGCAGGAAGCGAGAGCATCCTGCAGCCCTCCCAGAGGGTCCCTGGGCGCCATCCAACCCACCGAGGGGGCGGATTCGTCAAGATCCGCGCCATGGCCATCATCCAGTCCCCTTTGCTTTGACTTCCTTTCACGCTGATGGGAGCGCCAGCGCCACAGACCGTAATTATCACCTTTCTGAGTAGTTTTGCTTTCCTTGCCTAATTCGTCTGGGGGCAGCTGGTAGTTTCACTAATAAGAGAGTCAACCTCCCAGCTTTAAGTCTGAGTTCTTCGTTAGTGAACCAAAGCAGAAGAGTTCATCTGAACTTGTGGAAAAACTGTAGTTTTGCAACCTCAGAGTTACTGCAGTGTTTACATTTCTCATTACCTTATGTTTGCTAAGAGGAAGAAAATCTGGCTCAGGAAGTAGCAGGAGCAAATCATAACATGACTGCTTCCAATGAAATTTGTATGTTGATGAAATTACAGCGTATGGGTCTTTGCTAGTTTTAGTGCTCCTGAAATCTTCATGATATACATTGGCTTAGATAATTTTTCAATTTCTACTAGTATTTGAGTATTGGCCTCCTTATCTATTTTCTTTCCTCCTCCCTCCAAATGTATTCAGTCACTACTTTGTGTGTGTGTGCACGCTTTGTAGACATACATGCAAATTATATCTGCAGTAAGGGCACAGATTCTAATTTTTAGAGTATGAGACTTAAAAAAAATTTTAATGTAGACCAAGATATAAAAGGGCTCTAGAAATGAGAAGTTTCTTTTTATTAAAAGAGCTGTTGAATTTTGGCAGACCATTCAAAGACGTTACCTTCAGGCAAAGAGTAGGCCATGTCATAAAATGAAAACAAAAAGAGCTCAAAAGAGGTTCCTGGACTGCCATGAAAGAAAACCTTAATGAGCGTTTGTGTAGCACATTCATTATTATAATGTGATCAGTAGCACACACGGTAATTACATTTATAACAAGTCTCCATTTCCAGATGAAATAGTGAAGAATTAGGGTAATCTGGGTGTGACTACAGTTTACTGCCATTTGTCTTTACACAGATGTGCTGTTTTCATTCCTAGAGGTCCTTTGTCATTTTTCCTACCCTCCCAAAGCACTAAGTCTTTAGCAGCCTGCTGGTGCTGCCTGCAGCACTGGAGTGATAGATGAGGCGACTCTTCGCTCGTCCCAGTTGGTGCTGAGCCTCAGTATACATGTCTGTCTGTCTGTCTGTCTCTCTCTCTCTCTCTCTTCCCCCCCTCCCTCCCTCCCTCCCTCCCTCCCTCTCATACCCCCTATTCTTTTTACATTTTATTTTGAATCAGAGCATCACTAGGTTGCTGAGAGTCTCACTACATTATTGAGGCTGTCCTCAAACCTGTGACCCTCCTGCCTCAGGCTCCCAAGTACTGGAATTATAGGCATGTGCCACCATGCCCGGGTACAGCCTGCATGTATTTCTAGCTTGTAGAGTTGCTGACTGTAACTGCTAAAGTTCCTTAGACACATGTTTCTCTGCTACTGACGAGGGGGATTCCAGGAAACTCAAGACTGTTTTCACATTGATCATTATCTTGGACTTTCTGAAAATTTGAACTTGTGGTTCTTAATACCATTGGAAAATTTGACTCTGATATCTCTAATTGGCTATAGCCTTGAAATTGGGGCCCCCATAGAATGTAGGAAAACCTGGATGAATGGAAAGACCTAAGAACTCTGACTTCAAACCAGTTTTTGAGTTAGAGGTCTTCATTCTGTCTTTTCTGTGGTGCTTACTAAATGCTTAGCAATAGGTCAGGGTATATGTATAGGGGCTCTGCAATCAGACAGATGTAGTTTGAGTTTGTTTTCACTTATCAGCTGTGTGATCTTGGATAAATTACTTGGTGAAGACTCTACTTTTTGGAGATAACAAGGGGTACTATTAGATGGACATCCATTAGCAGCCTGGTGGACCATGGTAAAAGATTTGTGGGTAAAGTTGCACCAATGTCAACATGGATGTAGGAAAGCTCAATGTGTTTAGATAAATCTGTCTGGAAAATTGTGATCCATACAGCTATCAAATTTTAAGCATGTAAATTTCTTTCTTTTTCTTTTTCTTTTTTTGCAGTACTAGGGATTGAACTCAGGGGCATTTTACCTCTGAGCTATACTCCCAGCCCTATTTTTTTTCTTTGTTTTGAAACAGGGTCTCACTAAGTTGAGGAGTGCCTCATTAGGTACCTGAGGCTGGTTGCAAACCCGGATCCTCAGCCTCCCAAATGCTGGGATTACAAGCGTGCGCCACCACACCTGGCTGTAAATTTCTGAATATAAGAATCTTCCAAGAACTGTAAACTTAGGTTATTGATGATATATCTTGATATTTTGCCTTTTATGTCGCTATCTACCTGTTTTTCTTTCATTTAGGTTATCCTCTAACCTAGGCTATGGTGATGCATGCTAAAGGTAGTATATGGTGTATCCAGTGAATGGCATGAGAAGTAGATCCCAGACTTTCCCCTGGAATCTTGTGGGTCTCACTGGCTGAATGGCCTTGTACAACGTATTTAGCCTGATTGTGCTTCAGTTTCCCTATCTCTCAATTTGAATAACAGCTCTTTTTGGAAGATATATTATCATCAGATACTATTTTAAATGCCTTTGCATTTTTGCAATATATAGTAAACATCCAGTAAATATTACCTGTCTTACCCCCATCCCTGTAATGATAATACTGCAAATTGTATATTTGCCTTTCATCAAAATTTATCTGTGGGTAAATATTGGTACTAAAAATGGGCAAAACAGGCAAATATGAGCAGATACAGGGAATGCCAAAGAAGTCTGCTTTCCAGTCTGAGACATAGAGAATAAAGAAGGTGGCCAAACCTTCTAGAATAGGAGAAGTTGAAGAATTGAAGGACAAGGCTTCTCTCTTACTCATGTATAAGGGAGGCTGGAGAGAAACATATCTCAGACTCTTAGAGACACATCCCTGAGTTTCAGCTTTGAGCCACCATTGACTCTAGAATTGTGCCCATAGAAGCAAGCCAAGAGAGGGGCTGAGAGTTTTCTGGGGAGATCGCTGGCGTGTGAGGAAGAGCAGGCTGCTGAGAAGATGGTCCTTAGCCCAAGGCAGCCCAGCTAGACTTTTGAGAGAGCCAAAGTGGATCAAGCCATCCTTGCATGTCATCAAGAAATATCATGAGCTAGAAATAGACACAAGGAGGACGTGGCCTTCAAGGACTTTAACTCCTTCACCTTGAGACTGTAATTCACTTGAATGCCATCTTGGGGAAAAAAGTGATAGAGGCAAACTTCCCTCCCCACTAGACCGGATATCCTCTTAGAGAATATGATGAAGATAGGAGGCTGAGAACTATTTGGGATATGGTACATTGTGTCCTGAATATTGCCTCCCAATTTGATAGTATAAACTGGTCAGTTACTTCACACCAATGAGATGGAAGGAATTTATGAAGGATGCCATATTAAACAGAATAACTATGTTCTCTGCAATTTTTTCAACTGAATGCTGTGAATTAAATCAATAGGCAAGATATGGGAGTTTGGTGAGCTTGTCTGTGAGCATTTTATAGGATGAGGCACATTCATTTTCTTCTCAAAGGAGACAATGGCTCTGGTTCCTGGAACTTAAGGAGTCTGGAAACTGATTTTGCAAAGGATTCATGAAGAAAAATCCTCAGTATTCTCTTCCTCTCTTTCTCCCTCCCTCCCTCTCTTCTTTCAGTTTTTGTGATACTGAGGATGGAACCCAGGGATGTTCTACCTCCAAGCTAACCCCCAGTCCTTTTTATGTTGAAACAGGGTCTTGCTAGGTTGCTGAGAATCTCACTAAATTGCTGAGGCTTGTCCCAAACCTGAAATTCTCCTGCCTCAGCCTCCCAAGTACCAGAATTATAAGTGTGCATCATAATGACCAGCCCTGAGTACTTTCTTAGAGTATGATTTTTAGTTAAAGGTTAGTGTATGAGTATAATTCTTAATATAAGTTGGAGGTTGTTACCTCTGCATTTTCTTCCATCATGTATTCGTGCATAATGAGCTAATAAATACTACACACACACTAAATTCAGTTGGCAATCTAACATAAAATGGGAACAGATGTTAAGGATCTGAAGCAATCAGTTGTTAGCTTTTCCGCCGTAGAGTGGTCACTGGGACATGATTTTCCAGGTAATGTCTTGGTGATTGCTTTTCATCTGGGAAGAGTGTTCTCTGAGTCTGCAGAGTACCTATCTGTGAAGTAGCTGGTCCAAAATAATTCTGTGTTTTCTCTTCTAAACAGGTATAACACCAGGGTAACATTTATTTAACAAAGAATAGACTCTCTTCCGTACCTGCCCAAAGGAACTTTTGAATGAGCTCCAGTAACTGGGGACAACTGCTTAGTGACATCTTTACAGAGGTTTCTTACCAGTAACATGGAATTTGCACTCGAACCATGTTGAGAGATTGTTACCAATCTATATCTTTACCTTGAAGAACACTGAGATAGTCTCTGAGTGACATTTTGTTCTATGAAAGCCAACATTTAGATTGGGTTACACAGGTTAAACACAATTGCAAAATCAAGGAACATTAAGAATAGATTGTATAAGTTGGGCTTGATGGCATATGCTTATAATCCCACTAGTTGGAAGGCTGAGACAGGAGGATCACAGGTTTAAGGTCAGCCTCAGCAACATCAAGACTGTTTCAAAAATAGAAATAAAGGGCTGAGGATAGCTCAGAGGTAGCCTCTGGGTTAAATCTCAAGTACCAAAAAAAAGTCTAATCACTTAAATATTGAAGATAATGAAAGCTTGAGTTTTGAATATCCACTTCATACAAGATGCTATGGGATGTTGATGAATATGAGGTAGCTTTTCACCTCAAAGAGCTTACCCTCATGAAATAAAAATATCTGCAGTGTAAAATTAATTTTTATGCATTTAGTCATGTGCATTTTCCAGGTAGAATGTTTCTAACACTATAATTTGCTTTTCAAACAGGTCAGTGACTACAGAGGCTCTGTAACAATTGTAACTTTAGTATACTTAATCCAACTCATGCTTTTTAATGATCATTATCCAGAAAATTCTGTGGCATAGCCAGTCTACTTTGGGCTAGCAGTGATCAGATTATACCAATAAAAAGAATTAAATTATTTAAGGTATCTATAGAGTAACCACAATGTATCAACAATGTAATAGGTGTCAGAGAAACAAAAATAAGATTTAGTATTGGCTCTCATGGAGACCAGTGTCAGTGTGATCAGAACAATACCATACAAGCTGCTGCAAAGGTTTGAGATTCAGTATATGGAATAGAAACTCAGGGGAGGTTTCTCAAAAGAAGTGCCAATCAAACTGGGTTGAAGAACATATGTGAAGAGACTCTCTGCTTTACCAGGAGATATATTTAATTTACCCACTTGCTTTCCTAAGTTATATGTAAGACAAAAATGAATGATGGAGGGATTGGTCCTCTTGATGGTATGTAGGAAAGTCATGCTAAATATTATCAGGTGATGGGCTGAGGTTTTCATTCCTCCCTTGATTTAATCAAGCATGTAAATGGTTTTATCTATTTAGATAAAGAAACTGAAGCCTACAGTTTGTTTATTAAGTAGGTCGAGTAAAAGTAGATTCAGTCCGCTTTGGGGAATTACAAACAGCTCCCAATTAGTCTTGAGGTTGCTTTTTATCAGTCATGAACTCTGGAAGTCTGGTTCCCAAACATTTTTTACATTGATCATCTGGAGGGTGTATTAAAACAGAATGCTATGCTCAGCTTCGCAGTTTCTGCTTTAGTAGGGCTGGGGTAGAGTCCTAGAATTTGGGTCCACAAATCTAGAACTACTGCTTTAGATGAAAGGAAGTGTTCCGTTTCTAAACACTAATGTCAAAAATGCACTCAGACTAAGGCAAAATTTGCACGTTCATTTTTTTTCCATATATTATCTTTAATTTGCTCCCTGTGATTTGGCCCTTGAAAAGAGATTGTGAACTGGATGTGGTAGCACATGCCTGTAATCTCAATGTTTGGGAGGATGAAACGGGAGGATCACATCTTCAAGCCCAGCCTCAACAACTTAGTAATACTCTTCAGCAAAACAAAAAGTAAAAAGGGTAGAGCTCTGAGGTAGAATGCCCCTGAGTTTAATACCCAATACCACACCTACACACACACACACATATAAAAGATATCGACCACACCCTCCCTCTTCTTCCCAATATTTCTCCAGAGCTTTGATAGAATGGTCTAGATGGCCTGGTTTGAATGACTGATGAACTTGGATGGGACAACCGTTTATACATACTCTTAGAGTGGAAAAAATCAACCTCTATTTCAGATGTCCCATACCAAGTCTTGAGCTGTTATGGAAACTGAACTAGGAAAAATAACGTGCATATTGGACTTGCCAAGAAGTTAACCCTTCACACATCCAGCCCCTGGCAGGCTTGCAGGAAAATAACATGTCTTGATTAGCCTGAATGGGAAGCCATTGTCTGTCAGCTTAGCTCATAGAAAACAGCTGGAAGTCAGAGGCTGTCTGGTTTGGCATCCCTGAAGTCTATCTCTGACACTTAGGTCTAAATTAGACTGCTGCTAATTAAATCAAAGTGTAAAGCCAGCATCATGTCCTGTCTCCCTGCCTTCATAAACCAGGGGTTTGCCATTTGGGGTAGTTGTCCGTATCTATCATTTCATAATTTCTAACCTTAGGCATAGCTGTTTAACTCAATTAAATGTGACCAAAATGAACTTTGCGGAAAAACCTGATAGTGAAATAAATACGAAGAGTGAAACGCTTAGGGGTGATTTCTTCAACTCCAGTGAGGGCTATTAATTTTGGACGGCATGCATGGTTCTCGATCATGACATTTTGCAAAGAAATTTCTACCACTCGAGTTGTGCTTTTGTAAGGGAGAGATCATTCCTGGCTTTAAATACTCCACTTAGGTTTCAATAAAAGTTTTATTACTCTGAAGTGACAGGTTTCTTATTCCTTGTAAACCATGAAATTATACAGAAGATTGAAGCAACTACAAAAAAACTATAGGCAATAAAGTTATTTGTTGAAATAACATTGGGTACAAGATGGTTCTTATTTTTATTTTATTATTTTTGGGTGGTACTGGGGATTGAATCAAGGGGCGCTCTACCTCTGAGCTACACCCCCAACCCTATTTTATTTTGAAAATAGGTCTCACTAAGCTTGCTGAGGCTGGCCTCAAACCTGTGATCCTCTTGTCTCAGCCTCCTAAGCACTGGGATTACAGTGCACCACCGCACCCGGCTAGGATGATGTATTCCTGATACAATAACTTCATGATGTTGTCATTCTTATTCTGAGTCTTAGAACCAAATGGCATCTTAGAACCAAAGGGACTTCTGTCCAGAGACTGCCCTATATGTTCCATATAACAGTGTTCTGAGATGCTAAAGAATTGTTTCCTTAAAGAAATACTTGTTTTGTCAAATAAGTTTAGCATGTTTTACTTTAATCAAAACTTAAAAAAAAAAAAAAAAAGTCACTGCCAGACTTCAAAGAACCTGCTAATTTGCATCATGAATCACTAAGAAGAACTGTGTCAAATTCAGCCATCCCAAACCTGTTCATGATGGGACCTTCTTATTTTCCCAGAGACAGACAGCTCTTAGAAGTAAGTACTAGCCGGGCGTGGTGGCGCACGCTTGTAATCCTAGCATTCGGGAGGCTGAGACCGGAGGATCCGGGTTCGCGGCCAGCCTCAGCTACCTAGTGAGGCACTTCGCAACTTAGTGAGACCCTGTTTCAAAATAAAGAATAAAAAAAAAAAATAGGGCTAGTGGTGTAGCTCGGAGGTAGAATGCCCCTGAGTTCAATCCCCAGTATCAAAAAAAAAAAAAAAGTAAGTACTGATACAGTGGACTTTTGAGAAAGTCCAACTTCCTTTGTTGGGCACATGGAAGAAATAGATTTTAGCTGTCAAAATTTACTTGCCATTCTATGATACTGAAATTGCTTATTTTTTCACTTTGGAATAGAATGTTTTGGGGCCAGGGATCAAGAGCAGAGTTGGAGTCTCTGATCTGAGAGGTGGCTAGCAGGCACCCCGAGACCTTGCAGTAGCCTCGGTGCTCTGTCACTAAACAGGCCCTTTTCCTCTCTCACCTGTGAAGTAGCCTTGCAAATGGAAGTAGGGGCCACTCGGAGCATTATTATTGTGGCAGTAAGTGCAATTAGGCAGTAGTTTTGGAATCTATTACTATGAATACATCATGATGTATATTTTTTTTGTAGTGATTACATGGTATGATTATAGTAATGCTGAAAAAATACTATGGCTAGTGTTGGGTTCTATGGGGACAAAGAAAACAAGGACTGAGAGCAGAGAACAGACTTTATTAATGAATGAAACTTGGAAGGAGGCATCTGGGGAGAGAGCCCAGGAGAGTCAGAAAGCCCGCCTCCTTATAGGCTAGGGGCTTTTTATGGGGCAAGGAAGTTGGGGAGGGGGGTATAGGAGTAGTCATGTAGGCCACTGGTTGGTGTGCCAGTGGGCAGGTCATCTCAGGGCAGGACAATGGTCAGGGGGCATTTCTCTTTCTTTGTTCCTTGTTTTCAGTACTCCTCTGGCATGACCTCATAGCCAGACCTCACAGTGCTCACAACTAGAACAAATACTGGCATGCATAGTACCCAAGTGTGTGTGTGTGTGTGTATGTTTTACTCGGGATTAAAAAAACCCAGGAGCATTCTATGTCTTGAGTACATCCCCAGCCCTTCATTTTTTCTGTTTTTGTAACAGGATTTCACTAGGTAGTTGAGTCTTGCTATTTGCTGAGGCTTTCCTTAAACCTCAATCCTCCTGTCATAGCCTCCCAAGTACTGGATTACAGGCATGCAGCACCATGCCCAGCAATATTTTGTTTTGATATGTATTTGGGATGGGTATTTTTTTTCTACTTTTCAATTTATATTCCAATTATTATATGTAGATTTCTTGTTATGGTCAACTCTACCTTTAGGATGTCTTTCTATAATGGGTATACTTTCCAGAACTCTCTACTGTGGTAGCTATGCTTAGCTTTTTAAACATTTTTAGCCCTTGACTGTTGACCTCATTTTTGCAATAAGGCTGCTGTACCGCCAGCCTCACATTGCATTTTCTGCAGGAGGGGTGGGAAACCTGTTTTGGGAAAAGTTTGCGTTTTTACTCAAGACAGGAAGAGACCTTTGTAAACTTTTGTTGACAACTCAGTGACCACAATTATTTCAGACCCTAACTCTTGATTGAGGGTAATTGGAAAACCTACCCGTTGTCATTCTAACATGTAGTGTATAGTTGTCAAAGAATGGTCCCTAGACCACCACCAGCAGCAGTAGCAAGATCTGAGATCTTATCAAAAATACACATTCTCACCAGGTGTGGTGGCGCACACTTGTAATCCCAGTACTTGGGAGGCTGAAACGGGAGGATCCAGGTTCACAGCCAGCCTCAGCTACTTAGTGAGGCCCTCCGCAACTTAGTGAGACCCTGTTTCAAAATAAAAAATAAAAAATGTCTGGGGGTGTAGCTCGGAGGTAGAATGCCCTTGGATTCAATCCCTAGTACTTCAAAAAAAATACACATTCTCAGGCCCCACTCCTGATCTTCTATCGGCAACAGCTGCTTAACTTGTAGTGTTCACTAAGAAGTGAAAGTGTGGAGCCCCTTGTTGAAAACTTCACAAGAATTTCAAGACAGGAGCAGAGCATGAAGCCAAGCATGGGACCTTGAAACCACAAGGCCCTTGCAACGAAGCAGGTCAAGCCCCGAGGTTGGCCCTATGTTCTGGAACGGTGTCGGAGCCTTCCTGGTGACTGCAGGTTTGAGGAACCACTGAAGGAGTTGCGCTGGCAGGCCGAGATAGCCACTTTGTCACTCCCAGAGCCGCCAGCTTCTCAGGAAACCAGCGTTGTTTGTAGATAGCTCAGTCACCGACCGGTCAGGCGAGAGGCAGAACATTATATGATTTTCTTTGCCATCAGCGAAAAGTATCTCTTGACATCTGTCTCTCCTCCTCACTGGGGACAAAAGCCTAGTGGGAACCAAGTAGACCCAGAGGAGCTTCTGTCAGCCAACAGCTGTGGCCAGGGATAAATTCCAGACTAATAAGCTGGAGAGCGTGGCCGCCCTGATGAATGGTCATTCCAGGCAGGGAAAAAAAAAAAAAAAAAATCCACAGATGAGTCTTCAATGAAAGTGAAATTAAAGTCATTTATCCCAGATCATTTGAAAATCTCAACTCCCTTCTTAAAGAAGGAAAATATAATAAAGCTCCCTCATAAAGACATAAAATATTTAACATGTGACTCGTGTTTCGTACCAGCATCACCTCTTAATGGTCCCATTATTTTGTTAGGTTTAACTTTAATGAAAAATTTAGGAGGAAGGATGGGCAAATGTTTTAACCCAAATCAGGATTTCTTTTTTTTTTTCCTGAAATCTGTGATTACATCATCAGCACATTTATATTGTGAGACGTTTTTACGATATAAGCATTTTTTCATTTGGACGGCAACCATAATAAATTGAAATAAAATTCAGTCTTGATTGATGTTGTAAGTGTCATGTACGGGGCAAGTCCCATCTATTAAGTGTGGTTTGCCAGGGCAGCAATAATAGTAGCATTTGAATGTTTTTCTTATTAAGGAGAAAAATCGTCAGTAATGGCGGGTTGGGAGACTCGGGGATCTGCGGTAAATGGAAAAATGCCTGAAGCCTGTGGGACCCCTTCCCTGGCTGGAGTACAAAGGTGATCAGTAGGCGATGGGAATTGTTTTCGCTTTAAAAAAAAAAAAATTAGGATAAACTATTCCAGTTTGTGGAATGAAAGAGAGAGGCTGATTACAACATAATGGAGTGTACCATATTCATCTCTTTGAAATATGACCTCGCCCGGCCTTTTCCATTTTACAATCGATTCTCTCATTCCCTTAATGAACCTTTGCATTCATGATTCTTCCTTGGAAGTATGCACATGAAGTATTGCTGGAGCAAAGAATAATTGTCTGCCAAGTAAGTAAGAACAAAGTGCCTCTCTTGTCATTTGGTTCAATAACACTAGAAACTGTTAATACATCATGTTGGGCATCGTATGGTTTTGCTTAATAATTATCTAATTTGCCAAAGCTTGCCGTAAAAAATAATAATAATAATAATGCTTTCTGAAAACTGGCATGATAGAGTTGTCTGCCTGTTTAAAGACAAGACAGGAGACCTGATAGAAGCGTGTTTAGGCACAATTGTAGTTTTTAAATATGTTGCTAAGCGCGTCTAATTTGAACGGAGTTGCACACTTAGTTTGAGCAGCAATATCATGAAAGTGGTGGTTCAGCAAATTATAGAGAAAAGTTGGGTGATCGTGACAGAACAGGATACGGAAAAATACACGATTTTTTGTTTTTTGCAGTACTGGGGCATTCTACTTCCGAGCTACACCCCAGCCCTACTTTTTATCCTTTATTTTGAAACAGGGTCTTACTAAGTTGCGGAGGGCCTCACTAAGTAGCTGAGGCTGACCAAGAACCCAGATCCTCCAGACTTAGCCGCCCGAGTACTGGGATTACAAGCGTGCGCCGCCATGCCTGGCTGACTCTTGGGTTTTTAATAACTTACTTTTTACAATTTGGAATACACACACTCACAGTTTCATTGACCTCATATTGGGAGACCGTACAGTAAGTTTCAAATAACCCAATCAAGACTGAAAACATGTTCAAGTCCCATCTTTTGGTTTCTTCTCGCCTTTAGCAGGAATTTAACCATATGCTGTTCTAGACACTAGTTACGTGTACGGCTCTTGGTGCATATGGTATAGAAAAGGAAAGAACATGTCTAAACAGGATTCCACTGGTCGGAGACAGACACATTTGACAAGCTGTGTCCTTTCCTGGGTCATTGGGGATGGTGATTGCCAGTGCATGATGGGATATTGAAGGGAGTTCAGGTGTATTGTGGGTGACACAAACCAGTTCAATAAAGGCCGTTGTTAGCCAGGCATGGTAGGGCATGCCTGTAATCCTAGTACTTGGAAGGCTGAGATAGGAGGATTGCAGGTTCGAGGCCAGCCTCAGCAACTTAATAAGACCCTGTTTCAAAATAAAAAACATAATTGAGCTGGTGGTGTAGTTCAGGAGTAGAATGTCCCTGATTCAATGCCCAGTACCAAAAAAATAAAATCAATAAAAAAGCCCATTATTATAGGGCTTCTGTCTGAAAAGGAGTGAATGATAGAACAAACTCAACTTGTGGGTATTTTAAAAATAAAAATGCTACCAATGCCTATCTGAGTATCACGTATGAGGAAGGGGGGGAGTAGGAAGTGGGGAGAGAGCCAGGGGCAAGCTCACCATGTGCTGTGTGCATGTATGTCCCTATTCCTCTGAATTACTATGATGTGACTATAATGCACCAATAAAAGTATATAAAAAGCTGCAAACATATTGTCACCAAAGGCCATAGAAACCTCTTAAAACCATGGATAATATACAGAGTATGCTCAGATTTTGTGATGGTGAATAAGGTTCCAAATATTAGCCCAGTGTGTTCATTAAAGCCGCCTTGTCTATCTTGTGAGGCCTGTCTCCCCTTCCTTTGGGGAGACTTCTCTGACTCTCAGAGGTGGGAACAATTTCTCTCTGGGCCGACTCCTTTTAATAGCAGTTTAAAACCATGCAGTCAGTAGGCCTTTATGTATGGCTGGTATTTTATTGAGCATTTACTACACCAGTGCTAGTAAATGTTTATATATCTAATGTCTTCATCTAACTCCTGATTGTCATATGAAGTTGACATTTGTATTATATTTGCTCTAGAGATTCAGGTAAGTTAAGTGGCTTGCCTGTGTTCCCGTCTCAGAAGCAGAAGATCTAGAGTTCAACTACAGACTTTGTCTCTGGAGATAAGACATTTGTAAGCATCAACTGTTTCCAGAACACATGCCCTTATTTTTGTTAGGTTCTAAAGTATGACATGCCTCCTAACCTGTAAACCCTTCAGGAGAGGAAGATAAACTGGAGAAGCACTTTCAAAGTTATATCACACCAACCCGAGCTGAGACCAGTCTTCTCTACTTTTCCTCCGCAGAAGAAAGGAACACCCCTCACCCTCCCAGATCTCACTGGGGGCTCGTTTGTAGAGCATTAGAATTTGCACATACTCTGTTGAGGGCAACCTGAGATGATAGAAATGAGTAATTTGGGTTGGGTTGTGTTTCTTAAGTAATCATGTGGTCATCATAAAAAATGTTCTTCCATTTATTTCAAGTGACAATGAAGTCCTACCTTTCTTGGTAAAGTAAATGTAGTTTGACTGATTGCTTTGAAAATGACAACTGGCTTTGCCAGTCGAGCTATAGGGTGGATGTTTCACATTAGTTAATTAAATCTGTGGTTTAAAGATTTTAGTAAAAACACAAAATACCTGATTAAAGTATTTGATCATCTACATTAATATATAATTTTCCTAAACCTTCCAAAGTATATTTAGATAAACAAGGTGCCTCTGAACAGAAAATTAATGGATGTAATTAATAATCACTTGAAAAATCAGTTGATGCAAAAACTTATTGGAAAGCTTATGAAAAAGCCTACCTATCTCAATAAAATATTTCCAATAGTTTCTCCTTATTCATAATAGCTATCATAATTTTCAATATTTATTTTCTTAATAGAATAACATATTGTACAAGTTTTTTTTACAACAGAACAGCCTTTTGATCACAAAAAAATATTTTTTTTTATAAATTTATAAATTGTGGCAGAGAAGTAAAACGGGATCATAAGCATAAAAATCTATGACATTAAGAAACTTTGTATGAAGTAGAGAAAGGGAAATACTAGTATAAGGAAAAAGTCAAAAGAAAATGTAAAATTTTCTTAGGTAAGAATATGTCCATGTGTTTGAAAATGGCAGATACAGAGCTAAGCATGGTGGTGCATGCCTGTAATCCCAGTACTTGGGAGTCTGAGACAGGAGGATGGCAAGTTTGAAGCCAGCCTCAGCAACTCAGGCTGTCGGCAACTTAGCAAGACCCTTTTTTCAAATATAAAATGCAATAGGGCTGGGGGTGTAGCTTGGAGGTAGAATACCCTGGGTTCAATCCCTAGCAACACATACACACACACACACAGAGATATGGGAATGATATCCCTCTAGTATTTAGAATTTATTAAATACTTTAAAATGTTTTTTTATTAAAAATATCACAATATATTTAGATGCATTTTGTAAATACTTACATTCACGAGCATTTTATTAAATCTGCTAGAAGCTTTTAGATCTCAGTTAAATATGGAGGGGTGTAAAGTTCCTTACATATTAGTGGTGACATGAACACATTCAGCAGTCCATAACTTTCTCAGGCTGCTCTGTGACTTGGTCCCACACTGGACACAGGTGCTGGCTGAGTTTTAAGATCTTCATGTGAAGTATCTCACATCTCTGATAAATTTTAAGGTCCGAGCCAATAAAAGGAGCATATTTTGAGGGTCATTGATGTTTTGACATTTATTTCAAATGACAAAGCCCCATCTTTCTTGATAAAGTAAATTTAGTTTGGCTGATTGATTTTGAAAATGAGAACCGGCTTTGCCAATCTAGCTATATAGGGTGGGTATTTCATATTAATTAGCACATTAAATCTATTAATACACTAAATCCTTTAAAGGCTTCAGCAAAACACAAAAAGCATGAGGCTAACCTGTACAAAATATTTCATTTGTGGTAAAAATGAAATATATTCAACATGTATTTTTAAAATTAGCTTTGAGCTTGTTCTAAAAAACCAAACGCTTTACCAATATAATATATAGAGTTTAAATGAGATAACATTTGCAGTTTATGCAGCTACCAAAGTCACAAGTCCTAAAGATGATAATCATGTTTGTAATGAAATGCTACCATCAGGTTGTCTATAAAGTCCGATTATAAAGTTGTCTTGGTTTCTACCACTGTCTTTCAGAATTAGTCTTTTTCCTTAAGGTGAAGGAAAATGAAACACTAATTCTCCCACACACCAACAAAACAAAACAAAAACATTAGACTCCACTGTGGCTGTTACTAACCAAATGGAGTATGTTCTTTAACTTCCTGTCTCTCTCCATCTCTAAAACAGAAAAGATGATATTGGCCTCATAGGACTATTTTGAGGATTAAATGACATGATGTGTGTGTTAGACTAAGTCCTATGAGAAGCAGACATCAAGATGGGATTAAGTGCAAGGATATTAAGTATTAGGGGAAGCCAGGAGAGACCAAGAGAGCATCAGGCTGCGATGATTCAGGCCTAAACACAAGTGGAGGAGAGAGTAAAGAAAGATTAGAGGAAGCATTTGGTCCCGTATGCAGTCAAGGGGAAGCTCAGCACAGAAGGAGGGCCCATGGATAGCCACCTACCTGCAGCTGGAGGTCTATGAGGTGCCTCCTTGTGGCCACCACAGTATCCAAGGATACCTGGCTCGTAGCTGCTACGCTGGTCCAGTGCCTGCTGCCTTTTGCACCGAGTTATGGCTCCTAGCCGGGCATGGTGGCACACGCCTGTAATTCCACAGGAGGCTGAGACAGGACGGAATGCAGATTTGAGGCCAGCCTCCACAACTTAATAAGATCCTCTTACAAAAATAACAAATAAAATAGGGCTGGGAGTGTATAGCTCAGAGGTAGAATGTTCATGGGTTCAATCCTCAGTACCATTAAAAAAAATCATGGCTCATTCTTGGCCTTTAATTTCATATATTAAATTTCTCTTTACTCCAATAAAAAATAACAAAAGCCTCTACCACCCACCAGGATAGGGAATGATCATCTCCTAGATAGCAGAAAGAATGGCCATCTCTTCCTTACGCTGGGCCCTGGGAAAGAGATTCCTAATGTGGTAGTTTCAGATACGATGACAATGGTAATAAAAATGAGTTTTATCAAAGGCGAATCTCCCTCGACGACTTCTTATCTTCCTCACTGTCTTAAGGCCAAGGCATCCTGTTAATACCACAGGGGTGTACCACTGCTCGCTCTGTACGTCTGACCGCACCTTCTCACTGGTTCATCTTTCTGCTCCAGCGACGTGGGTGATGGTGCTCAGTAAAGATGGGCTGAGGCCTTTCTAGGGGTGGCCCAGTGACAGGAACTGTAGCTGATGGGACACAGCAAGATAATGTGTGGAGCGTTTGGATCTTTATATATACTTCTATGGGTGCATTGTAACCATGCATCATGCTGAAGTTTAGTGCACACAGCACCCGGTGCATTTCCCTCTGGATCCCGCCCCACGCCCTACCCTTTCCCATTCATACCATTGGAATTGGGATTGCTAGCTTCACAAAGGTACATAGGATTGTTTGAACTGATTCCTTCATCAAGTCTCTTTCCCCCCGCCCCCGCTTCCCTCCCCAATCCCTGTCCACAATTCTATTGATATCTCTCATTATTTGAAACCTCTTTTATTTCCCAATTTCTTTCTAGCTTCCACATATGAGAGAAAACATACAACTCTGCACTTTCTGCAACTGGCCAATCTCACTTCGCATAATACTTTGCAGTTCCATCTATTTTCCCACAAATGACATAATTTTGTTCTTCCATATGGCAGAGTAAAGATCCATTATGTTTATACACCACAGTTTCATGATCCATGCATCTGTTGGTGGACACCTAGGCTGGTTCCATTGTTTGACTATGAATTGTGCTGCTGTAGACATGGATTTGCATGTATCACTCTAGCATTCTGGCTTCAGTTCCTTTGGGAAGATGCCCAGGAGCGATGTACCTGTGTCATAGGGAGGTTCCATGCCCAGTCTTCTGAGGACCCTCTTGCGCAATCAGGATTATTAATCACAAACACAGCTAGAGCCTGAGTCCTTGAAAGCATCCCTAAACACTAACTAGCAGGGATGCTGCTTGTCTGTCAAAATGTTCCTTGATTTCATTACCCTTCACTTACACGGTTGAGTCAGGTTTTCTGTTACTTGCCGCCCAATGTAATCTTGACTATTTCACTTCCATTATATTTCACCTATCAAAACATGTAAGGTTTGGTGTTTTTGTTGTTGATTTCCTTGTCTAAACTAGATAAGACAGTGAGCTCCTTGTTGCATTTCCTACGATGCTACAGGCATTGCGCTAAGCTCTGGATCACAAATGTAGAGCCTCAGGTCTCAACCCCAAAAAATGAGACTCAGGAATGAATGTTGAGACAGCCTGTAGCATGAGGATCTAGCCTAGGTGTGGAGGATTTCACAAACAAGGTGAACTCCTCTTGAGTATAAGAGCAACAGGTGGAGAGAGTGAGGGAAGGCAGGAAGAGTGTGTATAGTCCTGCAAGCGTTCTGCATTCAAAGAAATGGAAGAAGTTCTAGGGTAGAGGTGAAAGACAGCATCAAGTGATGAAGAGCAGGAAAGAAAGCTGGGACTTAAGGGCAGTGGTAGTAATGATGAGTTTTGTGCAAGGGTAGGAAGGGCAGAGAGATACCATAAACTTGTTGGGGTTTTAGAGCTTGAGGTGGCTGGTTTGAGCAATGATGGCTAGAGGGAGTGTAGTAGGGAGAATATCATGAGGTTCCAGGGTGGGATAGTGAGCCCTGAGCTGGTCTGGTGTACGTGGTTTGGAGAGACATGCAGGGATCCCAGTGTTTAGATTGACTGGATATTGAAGATACAGGCAGACTGAGAATCCAGAATGCTTCACCAATTTCAAGTTTTGTCAAAAATTGGATAACCAATGACCGAGTCAGGCAGTACCATTTAAAGATGTAATATATAGTTCAGATTGTTAGATAAAATGTACTCAAAGTAAATTTGAATTATGTCCTTTTATTAGCTTCATGATCTTGGGAAGGCTAACTTTCATCTTCCAGATTTTATCTTTAAAGCTCCACTAATCATATAGGACAATCCACATAAAGCCTGGAGCATAGTTACAGTGTTCAGTGTTAATTATTATTGTTGCATCCCATTATGAGAAGAAAGAGAATGAGGTCAGTCTGGGATAGGGCAAATTTTGAGAGGCTGTGACAATCAAATGTAGATATCCAGTAGAAGTGCTTGTTCATTTAAGAAGCCATTATTAATGGAGTACCCTCCATACAAAGATACTGTGCTGGGTGCTGGAATGCTGATGGTAGTTAGAGCCAGGAAAAATGGGTAAGAGGAAGCCAATGAAGAACCAGAGCATGTAAGGGCAAGAGTAGCAGTTCTGAAGGGTTTATTGGTTTATTAAAGAAGTTTGTAGGCCTTACCTTAAGACCTGATATAGAAGGTCTGCAGGGGGAGCTGAAAGCCCGTACCTCCAAGAGTCCCCTAGTTACTGATATGGGGGACAAGTCTTTTGTAGTATTGGACTACAAAGGAGTTTGCTTTAAGACAATGGACAGGGAAAACAAAGAGATGGAGTGTTTTTTTTTGTTTGTTTGTTTTTTAAGTGTGGGAGGAGGGGGTCATAAAGAATGTAATAGTTGAAATAATGCTATAAATGTATATAAAACTACCAATTCCAATCTCAGTCATGCACAGGGAGGTGTAGGGACCTGGAGGGGAGGTCACTAAGAGCTGTGTGCATGTATTTTTCTGACACTCTGTGTACCCCACTACAGATTTTATATCATAAAATTACAATGCACCAGAATTTAAAAAAAAAATAGGAAGCAATAATCTGTTAAATGCTGCTGAGAGGTCAAATTAAAAAGCTCAAAAAATACCACCTGGATTTGTAAAACGGGCAAGAGAAGCGAAGCAAAAGCGTGATTAGTATGGTGGCAGAGTATAAGTAGAAAGGATATGGGGTGACATGTACTCGAGACATTTGCTTCTCTTCTGAAGAAACAATGCTTGAAAATTTTTTAATGTGCTTTTAGAAACAACTTTTGAACACTTTTACCCAGTGTTTTCAGCAAAAGCAAAAGTTACATTTGAAAAGAAAGGTTCACTAAAAGTTATAATACCAATGTCAATATTATTCATGGGGAGGAGCAGGGAGCAGGATGGGCTGCAGGGGAAACACGTGCAGTGTGCATGTATGTTTTTATCACTCTGATCTTCATTATGATGCATAATTACAATGCACCAATAAAAAAGAAAGGCTCCGGCTAAATGGCTGGCAAACCTTGCCTGAAGTAAAGCTAAACAGACTTTACCAACACCTCTCCATACCTTTAATATGCAAATGAGCTTTATGTATGGCCAGTAGAAGAATTCAGTGTTTCCCAGAATTCTTTGATGAGGAAATATTTTTCCATAGGACTCTCATAGGGACAAGTGGTCCGAGAAGCACCCTTTGGAAATGTGCTCTCTGCGGCTCTGAACTTTACCATGGTTCTTGGACACACTAGGGTGGAGAGCTTCTCATATTCAAATCAAACTCCCAGAGAAGCCTGGGATTCCTGTGGTGGTCTTCTCTGAACTCAGGACTAGGCATGAATCACAGGTACCAAGCATCCTATCCATGCAGTATTACAACATACAACGAGCTGTGTCTCATCATTTGAATGATGGACAGTGTTGAAAAGGAGCTGGTTCTTGCCCAGGTATTTGGGCTCTTGCAGGTATAGTTGGATTTTTATCAGAATGATTTTTAAAGCATTTTCTTCCTTAATTCTCCTTAAAAAGCTGCCTACAGTTACAGATAACCTCTGCATAAAATATAGTAGTGGCATATTTTAGTGGGTTTTTCTTTTCTTTATGCAAACACCTATTTTCTTTACTTTAAATTGGTGCATTATAATCATACATCTTTGTTAGGTACAAGTTGGTAAAGGCATACATGCACACATTTCTCATTTAACCCTTCCCCAATTCATACCCCACTCCCTCTTCCTCCCTCCTTCTCAAGTTCAGTTTAGTGATTGACTTTGATGTGTTCCTGAAAGTACATCATGCTCATTAGGGTGTCCCCTCTCCCCCCATCGCCTTCCATTAAGTCAAATTCTTTGCTCACTTAAGGATTCTCCTTCATCTGGAGTCCCTCTTATGTCCCATTTTCTCCCTAGCTTCCACATATTAGGGGAGAGCATACGATTTTTTACTTTTTGTGACTGACTAATCTCACTTAACATAATATTTTCCAGTTGCATCCATTTCCCTGCAAATAACATGATTTTGGTCTTCTTTATGGCTGAGTAAAATTCCATTGTGTACCTATCCCATAGTTTTGTAATCCATTCATCTGTTGATGGACTTAAAAAATCAGAAGCTTTCCTTTATGCCAACCATAAATCCACTGAAAAAGAAATCCAGAAAACAATTCCACCCACAATAGCACCTATTTTCTTAAAAATACGAAGCAGTAGAATTTATACTCAAAGAAGAGATTGAAAGCCAATATAGCCACAGCTTCCGTGAAGGAAAATCAACGAAGCAAGAACCTGAACAATTTGGATCTTCTCATTGATAAGACTAATACGTGCACACAGCTTAGCTCAACATAATGAAGAAAATGCAGCTGCTTTGGTTTGGAAATGCTTTGTTGAAGAACAAAAATGAGATCAAGATGAGGATGCTGGATAAATCGGCTAGATAAACATAAAGCCTTTCTAGCTCTAAAATTGCATAATTCTGTGTATGTGTGTGTGGTACTGGGGATTGAACCCATGGTGTGTGTGTGTGGGGGGGTTCTATCTCTGAGCTACACCCATGGCCATATTTTATTTCTTTTATTTTGAGAAAGAGTCTTGCAAAATTGCCGAGGCGAGCCTCAACCCTGTGGTCTTTCTGTCTCAGTGTCCCAGGTGCTGGGATTACCTGTGTGCACTGCCACGCCTGGCTAAAAAAATCATAATTCTTGAAGTAACCAGTTCTGTGGTTTTTAACCAATATAAAATTATACTGAAAATCTACGGGAACAAAAGTAGGAAAGGAAATGCTTTTTCCCAGTGCTGGCTCTTAGTAGACTAACCCCACCTTACCTTTTCAAAGTCTATAAACCTTTGCCATTAAGGTGGAGTTTAAAACTCCACCTTACTTAAATAAGCCAGTATTGTCCTTATTTAAGGCATTATTTGATAAATAAAACTTAAAATTATGTCTTTCCATCTTTGTGTCTTAACTGGTACTCTCCCTGTCCATATCCTTCAACTATCCATAGTCCACTCCCATGGCTCCTGACCTAGCCAAATCCTGTTTTTCCAAGAATGGTCAATTTTCTGTGGAATTCAACAGAAAACAATCTTAATATTGATGATTCTTTTTAAAAATAATTCAATAGAAATGCCAGTGCATTTCTTAAAATAGTCTCTTCTTTACTCATGATAATCCTGGGATGCAGGCAAAGTTAAGTCAGTAAGTCATAGATTGGAACCCATGTTAGAATTTATACTGTATTTTTTTTTTTTTGCTCTATTCTCCATTATCTACCTGTTTTTGTCCTCACTCAACTGAGAGGGCATGTATCCATTCTTTCCTTTCATTCAGTCAATCCCTGAACAGTACTATCGTCTGCTATAATGTGTGTTTCTGAAATATAAATTAGCACTTATGTGATTGGTAAATAGAGGAGTGATGTTAAGAGAACACAAGGGTCATCTTTGGTTTTTCCAGCATGTTACTGGATTAGAGTTCACTGCACTGCTGAATGAAGCAAGCTGTGAAGGAACAGGGTTGAGTGCATGAGGCCCCTTTCCTTCATTCTTCTTGGTGGGCTAGATATTCCATTTTCCAAGCACTTATTATGCTAGCAGTTTTCATCTCTTTGCTTTTTTGTTGTTTTTTGTTTTTTCGGTACTGGGGATTGAACTCTCAGGGGCATTCTTCCTCCGAGCTATACCCCCAGTTCTATTTTTTATTCTTTATTTTGAAACAGGGTCTCACTAAGTTGTGGAGTGCCTCACTAGGTAGCTGGTCTCAGCCTCCCAAATGCTGGGATGACAAGCATGTGCTACCATGCCCGGCTCATCTCTTTGCATTTTTACCTGGTGTGTGAGACTCAGTTTTAACCTTCTATCAAATCCACTTCTATTGATGAGTTAGTCTTTATATTTTTTACAATTTTGATTCTTAGAGTTTGTTCTAGTCTTTTAAATGCACCTGTATTTTTTTTTAGTAGGGTCATTATTTTCCCCAAGTACAAGGTATCTATATTTTAAATGACCTGCCTGACCTATTTTTGTTCTCTCCCCTTATTTTTAATGTGTGGTTTTGCAGGACATAGAATTTTAATAATATATGTTACGTATTAGCATAAATGCCTGTTTGCTGAGAGAGTATTACACATGTGTGTCTCTGCATATTGTTCCTCACAATAAAGTGTCCAACTTTTGTATGTCTTTCTGAAGCAATGATGTGATAAAAGTAGAAAAGAATGTCTGCTTACAATTACTCTAGCCAGGGATTTGTTGAAAAAATCTCCTAGCATGCAGCTGCTTGATTTTATTTTATTTTATTTTTTTGTAGTGTGATTCAAATTGAACACAGGGACATTCTACCTCTGAGCTATATCCCAGCCCTATTTGATCTTTTCTTTGGAAACAGGGTCTTGCGAGTTGGCCAAGAGCCTTATTAAGTTGCTTGGGCTGGCTTTGAACCTGAGATCTTCCTATTCAGTCTCCTATTACTGGGATTACAGGTATGCACCACCATGCCCGACTACTTTGTTGTTTAATTCTCACAGTACCCACATGAGTCAGTCAGTTTCATTTTTGTCCAAGGATTTGAACCTTAGGGTCTGACTCCCCTCTTTCATTCTACCATGTTTTTTATTGTTTACAAGATAATTTTTCAATTTGAAATTGAGTACTTGTTTTCACCTTAGCCTAGAAATTTGGGAGCAGGTTGTTGGCAAAAATGTTAAATTGTATTTCCCTTTTGGCCATCATTTCCAGGACTTTGAAGTATGTTTTGTAGTTTTCCATCTTCGGTCCAGTCCCCCTAACACTGTCTACCTCTTTTTATCCCAAACTCTAATAGTGAAACTTAGCAGATGTTCCTTTAAAAAAATAAACACATATTAGGGAGAACATATGCTTCTTAACTCTTTGTGACTGACTAATCTCACTCAACATAATGATTTCCAGTTGCATCCATTTCCCTGCAAAGAACATGATTTAATTCTTCTTTATGGCTGAGTAAAATTCCATTGTGTACATATCCCATAGTTTTGTAATCCATTCATCTGTGGTTGGACATCTTGGCTGCTTCCATAGTTTGGCTATTGTGAATTGAGCTGCTATAAACATAGATACACATGCATCGTTCTGATAATTAGGTTTCCATTCTGGTGGGTATATACCCAGTAGTGGTATTGCTGGGTCATATGGTAGGTTCACTCCCATTCGTCTGAGGATCCTCCATACTGTTTTCCACAGTGGTTGCACAAGTTTGCAATCCCACCAACAATGTATTAGGGTTCCCACTTCTCCACACCCTCGCCAGCAGGTGGTGTTGTTCATGTTTTTTATGATTG
>PVLC010009285.1:28966-54836 GCA_004027655.1 Graphiurus murinus | reverse complement strand
TTTTTTTTTTTTTTTTTTTTTTTTTTTTTTTTTTTTTTTTTTTGTGGTACTGGGGATTGAACTCAGGGGCGTTCTACCTTCGAGCTATACCCTCAGCCCTATTTTTTATTCTTTATGTTGAAACCGAGTCTCACTAAGTTGCGGAGTGCCTCACTAGGTAGCTGAGGCTGGCCGCGAACCCGATCCTCCGGTCTCAGCCTCCCGAATGCTGGGATTACAAGCGTGCGCCACCACGCCCGGCTCTATTCTTTGTTTTATTTTATTTTTTTAACGGTACTGGGGATTGAACTCGGGCATTCTATCTCCGAGCTATATTCCCAGCCCTATTTTTTATTCTTTATTTTGAAACCAAGTCTCACTAAGTTGCGGAGTGTCTCACTAGGTAGCTGAGGCTGGCTGTGAACCGGGATCATCTGGTCTCAGCCTGCTGAATGCTGGGATTACAAGCGTGCGCCACCATGCCCAGCTGATTATTCTTTATTTTTGAAACAGGGTCTTCCTAAGTTGCAGAGTGCTTCACTAGGTAGCTGAGGCTGGCCTGAACCCGGATCCTCCGGTCTCAGCCTCCCAAATGCTGGGATTACAAGCCTGTGCCACCATGCCTGTCCTCTTTTAGTTTTTCTTTTCTTTTTTTTTTTTTTTTTCAGGACTGGGGATTGAACTCGGGCATTCTACCTCTGAGCTATATCCCCAGCCCTATTTTTTATTCTTTATTTTGAAACAGGGTCTCACTAAGTTGCAGAGGGCCTCACTAGGTAGCTGAGGCTGGCCATGAACCCAGATCCTCCGGTCTCAGCCTCCCAAATGCTGGGATTACAAGCATGGCCACCATGCCTGGCCTCTTTTAGTTTTAAATGTAAAACATTCTCCTGTTCCAAATAAGTTAGTGTCTGCTTAGAGATGGAGAGTTTTCTTTAAGAAAACAACTATTTAATCAAAGGCTCCTGCTCCTGTTCATTGAACTTAATTGCTGTATGGTTTAATGGGAAGGCTAGGGGCTGGTGAACTTAAACTCTTTAAAATAGCTAAAGATTAAAGGGAATTATGCTTAGTGCCTCTGGGATTTTTGATACGTGTTCCAAATTTGTTTTTAATGACATAATTGTTCCGTGTTATATTTGAGATTGCATCACAGTGAACTGGTTATGTGTGCAGTTACACTACCAGAAACCAATCCCCATTGTCAAAAATGCAAAGGAGGACGACTGTAATACTACCGTTAAAAAGGGGGGAAGGTAAGCCGGGCGTGGTGGCGCACGCTTGTAATCCCAGCATTCGGGAGGCTGAGACCGGAGGATCCGGGTTCGCGGCCAGCCTCAGCTACCTAGTGAGGCATTCCGCAACTTCGTGAGACTCAGTTTCAAAATAAAAGAATAAAAAGTAGGGCTGGGGGTATAGCTCAGAGGTAGAATGCCCCTGAGTTCAATCCCCAGTACCGCAAAAAAAAAAAAAAAAAATAGAGCTGGGGGTGTAGTGCAGAGGTAGAATGCCCCTGTGTTCAATCCCCAGGACTGCAAAAAAAAAAAAAAAAAAAAAAAAAAAATAGGGCCGGGGGTATAGTTCGGAGTTAGAATGCCCCTGAGTTCAATCCCCAGTACCGCAAAAAAATAAATAAATAAATAAATAAAGACAGAACGGAGACGCTCAGGTTGAATAAGGTCTGAAAGTCACACGTGTGGGGCTGACCAAGCATATTCAACAGCATTTAAATCATTATTTTAGCTGAGTGAGGTGGCGCACACCTGTAATCCCAGTATTTGGGAGGCTGAGACAGGATCGCAGGTTTGAAGCCAGTAATGAGGCAAGTAATGAGACTCTCAGCCACCTAAGAAGACCTTGTTTCAAAAGAAAAAATGAGCTGGGAGTGGTGGTGCACACTTGTAATCCCCGCATTTGGGAGGCTGAGACTGGAGGATCCAGGTTGGAGGCTAGCCTCAGCTACTTAGTGAGGCACTCCGCAACTTAGTGAGACCTGGTTTCAAAATAAAGAATAAAAAATAGGGCTGGGGTTATAGCTCGGAGGTAGAATGACCCTGAGTTCAATCCCCAGTACCACACACACATACACACACACACACACACACACACACACACACACACACACACAAAATAGGGCTGGGGGTGTAGCTCGGAGGTAGAATGCCCCTGGGTTCCATCCCCAATACCGCAAAAAAAAAAAAAAAAAAAAGGGCTGGGGTGTAGCTCAGAGGTAGAATGCCCCTGAATTCAATCCTAGTGCCACCCCCCCACACACAATCATTATTTTATAACATGGAAATCATGGCACTTTCTCCAGGTCTTTATTCCTTCATTTTAGTGGGGAAAGACGGCTGTCCATCACACAAATGGGAATTGAGCAAAGTAAATTTTACCAACATTCTTCAAGAAATAGCTTTTTAGTCATATGTAAAAATGGTTGTTATATCTATTTTATTTTTTGTTGTTTTGTTTTTTTGCAATGTAGCTGATGCCCCTCCCCCTACCCCTTAGTCTTAGGGGTTGACTTATCTGGTCTTCCTTATCTGGTGGCTAAGTTCCCAGGCCAGTACCTTCAGCATTTTTTATTTTTTTATTTTTATTTTTATTTTTTTTTTTTTTTGTGGTACCGGGGATTGAACTCAGGGGCATTCTACCTCCGAGCTACGCCCCCAGCCCTATTTTTTATTCTTTATTTTGAAACCGAGTCTCACTAAGTTGCGGAGTGCCTCACTAGGTAGCTGAGGCTGGCCGCGAACCCGGATCCTCCGGTCTCAGCCTCTCGAATGCTGGGATTACAAGCGTGCGCCACCACGCCCGGCTTCAGCATTTTTTAATTTAATTTATTTATTTATTTTTGCAGTACTGGTTATTGAACTCAGGGGTGTTCTACCTCCGAGCTACACCCCCAGCCCTATTTCTTATTCTTTATTTTGAAACCGGGTCTCACTAAGTTTCAGAGTGCCTCACTAGGTAGTTGAGGCTGGCCTCGAACCGGGATCCTCCGGTCTCAGCCTCCCGATGTTATATCTATTTTAAAAGAACAAGAAATGAAATTCACTATTTGTTTCTGTCTTCAGATTCTTCTTTTAAACTAAAAGTAATTGCAATATTCTCTGGCTTCTGGGGCTTTCTCTTCCACAATTAATCATCTTTTCTTCCTTCAAATGATGTTTCCCGGAGCATTAGAATGGTTGACAGGAAGCCTCACGACTTCACCACCAGTCATCAAAGCCTTACCCTGCCCTGGGTAGCTACCTAGGCCACCCCTCCTCCTTAAAAACCGGTCAACAGAGGTCTTTTTGCTTTTCTCTGCCTCAAGATGCTAAGATCTACTCAGAAAACACCTTTCTAATGCAAATTAACTTCCTCCCTCTAATCAAACTTTTAAACTATATACTAAAATCCTTAGGTTAACGAATATCTATTCTTCCAAAGAAGCAGTATGTGTAATTTATTTGTTTATTTGTGGTTCTGGGGATTGAACCCAGAGGCATTCTACCTTGAAGCTACACCCTCAGCCCGATTTTATTTCTTATTTGAAAACAGGGTCTCACTAGGTTGACGAGAATCTCACTACTTGCTGAGGCTTTCCTCAAACCTGTGATCCTCCCGTCTCAGCCTCCCAACTACAGGGATTACAGATGTGCGCCTGGCTATTATGTGTAATTTAAACATGTGGGAAGACTCGTATCCTAACACTTGATCCTTCACCAGGCCCAGGATCATCAGAACCAAGTAAGAGATTGTGTCTCCCGCTACATCAGCTCCGGCAGAGGAAATGCTTTCAAAATATGTCACTCAATTTTACTGGTGAAGGCAGCTTACCCATTTGCCCTTTGGAAACGTTATTAAATACTGGTGCTTAAGACTTCCATCCTGTGAGGTAAGCTTCCCAACTTATAGGCAGAGGGGATGGCAAAGGGGCCCTGTTCTTAAGTTTATTTTTCTAAATAAAACAAGAGCCAAGTCTGATTACCTCTGAGTCTGAAGTTGCATTTGCCAGGCGTCTTTTAGAAAGCTCCCTACTGCATTCAATTAACCGATTCCTCGCCAAATCAGGCTTCGGGAGGAAACGTGTTTCCCAAGCCTACGGTGACAAACGAGTTACCAGACGTCCTTAAGCATACTGTCAAACTTTTATGTTTACTTTTTTTTTTAAACACAGGAGGGGAAGGAGGGCACAGAACGAAAAGCCAGGTCCGTGTCTTAAAAAGGAGGTCCCGGGTGGCTGAGACGCTCACCTGGACACACAGACGCGGGGCTTCCCGGCTGGGGGGACGGACCTCGCTAGACCTTTGTCCTGGGGACCTGGGGGGGGGGAGGGCGACTTTCTGGGCAGGCACCTGCAGCCCCAGAAACAACCTACCTGTCGGGAGCTCAAGAAACGGGCTGCCTGGCTTAACCTCTGCAGGGCAGGGGCCCCCAGCGTGGGGAAGGGGCTCGCCGCCCGGCCCCCCGGCCCCCCCCTCCCCCGCAGGGCTGGACAGCGACCTCTCCGCGAGCCGGGGCCCCGCGCTGTAGGGCGCGTTCAGCCGCCGCCGTGCGGCCGTGCGGGGGGCTCGCCTGGGCTCGGCGGCGGGCGGGGTGCTCCCTCCCGGGCTCGGCGCGCTGGCGCGGGGAGGGTGGAGGTGGCGGGGGAGGCCGAGGGGCGGATCCTGCCTGGGGGCTGATCCCTCCTCCCGCGGCCGGCTCCGTGGCGGCGGCGGCGGCGGCTGCATTCCCCTCCTCCCCCGGGAGCGGCGGCGGCGGCGGCGGCCGGGCCGGGCCCAGCGCGCGCCGGCTCGGGGCTCGCAGGAGGCCGCGCTCCGCTCCCGGGCCGCGCCGAGCCGCCCGCGCCCAGGGGCCGCTCGCGGCGGGGCCGGGCCGGCGGCTGAGGTAATGGGGGCGGCGGCGGCGGGCCGGGCGGCGCGGGGGCGGGAGCGCGGGCCGGGGGGAGCGGGGCCCGGGCCGGGGGAGCGGGGAGGGACCCCGCGAGCGGGGCGGGACGGCGCCGAGGCGGTCCCCCGGGGCGCGGGCGGCGGCGGGGAAGCCGCGGGCGGGCGAGGGGGAGCGAAGAGCGAGGACCCCCTCCCGCACCCGCCATCTTGTCTCCCCCCGGCCCTAGAAGCCGAGCGGCCAAGCCCCGCCCCCGCCGCGCTCCCCCATTGGCCAGGCCGGCGGCGGGTCCCGCCCCCTGCGCGTCCCTGGGCCCTCGGGTTCCCCGTGACGGGCGGCTCCGGCGGCCAATAGGCGCCCGCCTCCGTGCCCCGCTCGTTCGCTGGCGCTCGCTTTCTCCGCGAGGGTCGGACTCCGCGTCTGTCTGTCTCGGGCGCTCCGGGGAGGCGATGTGACTTCCCCCTTTATCCTTCTCCGAGGGGTCGGAATTCTTCTGGAAGCGGCGCCCTCGGCCGGGGCCTCCCCCGTCCCTCCACGCGTTATCTGGTGTGCAGCGCGGGGACGCGGTGTAATTGCACAAAGTCCTGTCTGGGGCCCCGGGCGGCGGGCTGGGGGCGTGGGGCCGGCCGGCCGCGGCCGCGGGGGTCGCCGAGGAACTCCCGCCAAAACGCGCGACTGGCAGCTCCCTGCGGGCGCCGCTGCCCCGCTTCCCCGCGCCGGGCGGGCGGAGGAGCTCCCGCGGGCGGCGTCGCTGGAGAGGGGCTCTGTAAACTCGGGAAAGTTGGCGTCGAGGTAGGTGTGCGCCCCTCGCCCGCCCCGAGGCGCCTGCCCTTGCAGGGGGACCCGGGGCGGGCTCCTGGGGGCCGCCTCTTTTTCTACCTCCTCTGGGTCCCCCAACCCTCAGCAGGTTTATGCATGTATTTAGTGGTGTTTGGGGATCCGAGCCAGGGTCTCACGGCGTTTTAGGCAAGCACTTTATTTACCTTTGGGCTGTATATCCCCGGCCCCGGGGACTTGGTATTTCCCCACCACCTTTGGGTCTCCCGACCCAGTCGCATTCATTTATTTATTTATGGTGCTGGGACTTGAACCCAGGGACATTCTGCCTCCAAGGTACACCCCCGGCCCTACTTTGTAAAATTAAATTAAGTTTATTTATATTTTTGTGGTACTGGGGATTGAACCCAGGGGCATTCTACCTCCAAGATACATCCCCATCCCTATTTTATTTTATTTTATTTATTTATTTATTTGCGGTACTGGGGATTGAACTCAGGGGCATTCTACCTCCGAGCTATAACCCCAGCCCTATTTTGTATTCTTTATTTTGAAACCGAGTCTCACTAAGTTGTGGAGTGCCTCACTAGGTAGCTGAGGCTGACCGAGAACCCGGATCCTCTGGTCGCAGCCTCCCAAATGCTAGGATTACAAGCGTGCGAAACCATGCCCGGCTCTTATTTTTATTTTGAAATAGGGTCTTGCAAGGTCTGTGAGAGTCTCTGTGTTTGCTGAGTCTGTCCTGGAACCTGCAGCCCTCCTGTCTCAGCCTCCCAAGTACTTGGATTACAGGTGGGCTCTTATTTTTATTTTGAAACAGGGTCTCACTAGGTTGATGAGAGTCTCATTACTTGTTGAGGCGGTTCTCGAATCTGTGATCTTCCTATCTCAGCCTCCCAAGTCCTGGGATCACCTGTGTGCACCACCACACTTTTTTTTTACGGAACTGGGGATTGAACTCAGGGGCATTCTACCTCCGAGCTACACCCCCAGCCCTGTTTTTTTTTTTATTCTTTATTTTGAAACCAGGTCTCACTAAGTTGCGGAGTGCCTCACTAGGTAGCTGAGGCTGGCCTCAAACCTGGATCCTCCAGTCTCAGCCTCCCACCACACTTTTTTATTTGGGAATAGGGTCTCACTAAGTTGCTGAGGCTGGCCTAGGACCTGTGATCTTCTTGTTGCAGCCACCCAAGTGCTGGGAGTATAGGCGTGGGCCACCACACCTGGTTTTATTTACTTATTTTGTGGTGCTGGGGGTCAAACCCGGGGTCTCGGGCATGCTAGGTAAGTGCTTCACCGCCGGGAGGTATCCCCAGTGCAGGGGTTTGGCATCTAGAAGGAATCTAGTGGCCATGGAGGATTCCGTTTCCTTTATCTCCAAATGGGGTGTGTGCCTGCTTGACACTGTCCTCAGGCAAATCGGTTTTTTGTTTGTTCTAGGCACCTTGGGCTTGGAAGGCCTTTTAAATAAGGATGTTAAGCCGAGGGTGGTGCCCAGGTCTGTAATCCCAGTACTTGGGAGGCTGAGACTGGAAGATTGGGAGTTCAAGGACATCGTCTGCAAGTAGTGAGACTCTCAACCTAGTGAGACCTTGTTTAGCTCAAAGGTAGAGTGCCTCTGGGTTCAATCCCAGTGCCACACAATAAATGACATAAATAAGTAAATAAATAAGGATGTTAATAGCTCAGTATGGTGGTACATGCCTGTGATCTCAGGACTTGGGAAACTGAGACTGGAGGATGGCAGGTTTAAGGCTAGCCTCAGCAATTTAGCGAGACCTTGTTTTCAAATAAAAAATAAAAAAGGCTGAGTGTGTAGCTCAGTGGTAGAATGCCCCTGGGTTCATTCCCAGTACCCCCCCTCAAAAAAAAGTTAATAATACTTGTTAACAAATATCAACCCATAAGAGGTAGATTTTATTACCTGATTTTACTGATGGAATATGGAGGCAGAGAGAGGTTAGCTTTTTTTTTTTTTTTTTTTTTTTTGCGGTACTGGGGATTGAACTCAGGGGCATTCTACCTCTGAGCTATACCCCCAGCCCTATTTTTTATTCTTTATTTTGAAACCGAGTCTCACTAAGTTTCGGAGTGCCTCACTAGGTAGCTGAGGCTGGCTGGGAACCCGGATCCTCTGGTTTCAGCCTCCGGAATGCTGGGATTACAAGCGTGCGCCACCACGCCCAGCTCGAGATTAGCTTTTTTCAGTTTATATACGGCCATGTTAAGAACTGAGATTGCTCTACAACCTCTTTTTGGACCAGACTGGCTTTATCACTTAGCTAGCTTTGAGTTGTGTGGCACCTTTCTGAGCTTCTATTTCTTTTTTTCAATTTATTTATTTATTTTTGTACTAGGGATTGAGCTAAGGGCCATTCTACCTCCAAGCCACACTCCCAGCCCTGTTTTATTTTTTTGAACTTGGCTCTCACGGCTGGTTATGGTGGTGCATGCCTGTAATCCCTGTACTTGGGAGGCTGAGACAAGAGGATTACAGGTTCGAGGACAGCCTCAGCAAGTAGTGAGACTCTCATCAACCTAGCAAGACCCTGTTTCCAAATAAGAAATAAAATCTGGCTGGGAGTGTACATTAAAGGTAGAATATCTCTGGGTTCAATCTCTAGTACCACATACACATAGGGTCTCACTACATTACTGAGGGCCTTGTTAAGTTGCTGAGGCTGTCCTCAAACCTCAGTCCTCCTTTCTCAGCTTCCCAAGTACTGCGATTACAGGCCTGCACTACCATGCCTGGCTCTGAGCTTCTGTTTTTCTTATTTTTATTTTCGGAACTGGGGATTGAACTTGGGCATTCTGCCTCTGAGCTACACTCCCACTCCTCTTTTTTTTTTTTTTTTGCGGTACTGGGGATTGAACTCTGGGGCATTCTACCTCCGAGCTATACCAGCCCTATATTTTATTCTTTATTTTGAAACAGGGTCTCACTAAGTTGCGGAGGGCCTCACTAAGTAGCTGAGATTGTCCGAGAACCCAGATCCTCCGGTCTCAGCCTCCCAAATGCTGGGATTACAAGCGTGCGCTACCACGCCCGGCCAGGCTGGTCTTAAAGTTGCTCGAGTGATCCTCCTGCCCCCATCTCCCAAGTAGCCAGGACTACAGGTGTGCATCTCGCTGGCCAGCCTGTTTTCTTTCCTGAAGCCTTAGCTGCCCTCTCTTTTCCGTTAGTTAGCTGTTCCCACAGCCTTCTGCAGGCCATTAGAACCCCAGGTCTTCCATGTGTCGTGTTGTAAGACTTTACTCTTCTGTCCCTGGGATTGCAAGTGTCTGATTTCTTTTTCTTTTTTTTTTTTTTTGCGGTACTGGGGATTGAACTCAGGGGCATTCTATCTCCGAGCTATACCCCCAGCCCTATTTTTTTTTCTTTATTTTGAAACAAGGTCTCATTAAGTTGCAGAGGGCCTTACTAAGTAGCTGAGGCCGGCTGTGAAGCTGGATCCTCCGGTCTCAGCCTCCCAAATGCTGGGATTACAAGTGTGCGCCCCCATGCCTGGCTTTGATTTCTTTTTTTTATTCGTCCCGTGCTTGCTGAGGGGTTACTCAGGAGGTAGGGATCGTGGCAAGCACTGGGGTACAGCAGCATCTCTGACCCTAAAGCACTTGGTAACAGTGTAAGTTGGTCCATTATAGAACATGCTAGAAGATGGTGAGTCTTACGGGGTAAAATAAGGCCTGAGTGGAAGGCTCGTTGATAGCAGAGGAGAGGGACTCAGTTTGACAGTCACTTGGAGGCTCCATGTGGCGTGGGCAGGAGGTCAGAGGGCAGGGCAGAGGGGAAGACGCATGCGTGAATGGTGGCTCACGGCTCCTGGCCTTCTCTCCTCGCTTCCCAGGTGCCATGAGGAAGCCTCGCCGCAAGTCGCGGCAGAATGCCGACGGCCGGCGCTCCCCGTCGCCCTACAGCCTCAAGTGCTCGCCCACCCGGGAGACACTGACCTACGCGCAGGCCCAGCGGATCGTGGAGGTGGACATGGATGGACGCCTGCACCGGATCAGCATCTACGACCCGCTCAAGGTCATCACGGAGGACGAGCTCACGGCTCAGGACATCACGGAGTGCAACAGTAACAAGGAGAACAGCGAGCAGCCCCAGCTCCCCGGCAAGTCCAAGAAGCCCGCGTCCAAGGGCAAGAAGAAGGAGTCCTGCTCCAAGCACGCGGCCGCCGCCGCCGTCCACCTCCCGCAGCCCAGCTTCCGCGTGCTGGACCCGGGCAGCCCGCCCGAGGCCGCCCCGCTGCCCGCCGCCTATTACCGCTACATCGAGAAGCCTCCCGAAGACCTGGACGCCGAGGTGGAGTACGACATGGACGAGGAGGACCTGGCCTGGCTGGACATGGTGAACGAGAAGCGGCGGGCCGACGGGCACAGCTCGGTGTCGGCAGACACCTTCGAGCTGCTGCTCGACCGGCTGGAGAAGGAGTCGTACTTGGAGAGCCGCAGCAGCGGGGCCCAGCAGGCGCTCGTCGACGAGGACGCCTTCTGCTGCGTGTGTCTGGACGACGAGTGCCACAACAGCAACGTCATCCTCTTCTGCGACATCTGCAACCTGGCCGTGCACCAGGAGTGCTACGGCGTCCCCTACATCCCCGAGGGCCAGTGGCTGTGCCGCTGCTGCCTGCAGTCCCCCTCTCGGCCCGTGGACTGTGTCCTCTGCCCCAACAAGGGCGGCGCCTTCAAGCAGACCACCGACGGGCACTGGGCGCACGTGGTGTGCGCCATCTGGATCCCCGAGGTCTGCTTCGCCAACACCGTGTTCCTGGAGCCCATCGAGGGCATCGACAACATCCCTCCTGCCCGCTGGAAACTGACCTGCTACATCTGTAAGCAGAAGGGCCTGGGCGCAGCCATCCAGTGCCACAAGGTCAACTGCTACACGGCCTTCCACGTGACGTGCGCGCAGCGGGCCGGGCTCTTCATGAAGATCGAGCCCATGCGCGAGACCAGCCTGAACGGCACCACCTTCACCGTGCGCAAGACCGCCTACTGTGAGGCCCACTCGCCGCCCGGCACGGCCAGCGCCAGGAGGAAGGGCCACTCCCCCCGAGGCCCCAGTGAGGCCGCGGACGAGGACGGGCTGAAGGCGGGTGGAGGGGAGGAGGAAGAGGACGAGGACGCGGAGGAGCAGGAGCAGGAAGGCCAAGGTGGGGTGGGTGGCCCCCCGAAGGGAGTGCCCAAGAAGAACAAGATGAGTTTGAAGCAAAAGAGCAAGAAGGAGCCAGAGGACGCGGGCCGGGACACGCCCTCCACCGCCCCCACGGTCACGGTCCCCCAGATCCCCTCCTACAGGTGAGCCTGCCCGCCCAGGGGGCTCCTGGTTTGCTCTGGGCCTGGCCCGGGCCTTCCCCAGATACGACTAGAGCATTGGCTTCTCTTCCGGCCCCTAATTTAAGTTTCTCCTTCAAGCCTGGGCTCACCTGGCCCGTGCTGTGGTTTTGACTGTGTCCTCCGAGTCTCGCATTTGCTTAAGTTGCCTAGGAGCTCGGGGGACAGGGGTTCTGAGGGGCACTGAGTGGCCTTTTGAACAGAATGACCCTTCCTTGTTGTGACTGTCCCTTGCACTTCTAGGTGTTTGGCATCCTTTGTCCCCTCCCACTGCCTCCACAGCACCCACGAGGGCAGAGCCGTCCTCTTGGTGAACCACGGCGCCCGGCAAGCTCTGTCCCGAGTGACCGGCTTTGCACGCGTGCCGGGTGGTGGTGAGGGGAGAGCCTTTGATGCCTCCTCTGCAGGAGCTTTAGCTGTGGGGGAAATTCGGCTGCAGACCGAGCCTCCAGGGCCCCACTGGGCGGCGGGGCTGTTGGAGGGGTGGAGGGATCTGCCAGCAGAGGCCCATCTCAGGCCTTAGGGAGTCTGCAGGGTCAGAGAGGAAGGGATGTTGGCGATCATTCATCTAATGTGCTCCTTGCACCTTCTCCCACATCCCCAGATGAAGAAACCACGCCACGGGAGGTAAAGTTGTTCACTACTTCCTTCATTCAACGAGGTATTTATTGAGCACTTACTATTTGCCACATCCTGTTCTAAGGGATGGGACCGGTGCAGAGCAGCAGATCCTGAGCCCCAGGCGGTCCGTGAAGGTTAGGGAGAAGGGAGTACCCTAGGTAGTGGGAGTTGTGTGAGGTCTCAGGGAGAAGGCTGGGGCTAGAGATTAGGAAGGGGAGGCTCTGTGCGAGCCCAGCCCCACCCACTGAAAGTGAATCCTTTTCCACCTCGACTGGCTCTTTGCTAGCCTCTGTCAGTCAGGTGACTGTGCCCTGGGGCTAGACTCTTTGTCAAGGTTGCTTTTCTGTGGCCTCTCCCCAGACCTAGCCTTGTTGGCTAAGTACCCGACAGACCTATCTATTAGTACCTGTGTGACCTTTGGTCCATTGCTAACAGCTCCAAGCCTTAGTTGATTTGTAAATGAAGATACCTCAGAATTGGAAGAAATAGATGAAATAGTAGACATGAAGCACTTAGCACAGTGCCTGGCAAATAGTAAGTGCTCAATAAATGGTGGCTGCTGCTGCTGCTGCTGGGATTGTATTAATTCTTCTCCCTTCCTGCACCGTGAGGTTGTAGAGGGAGGGCCGCCCGCACCGGGCAGGGCGCTTGGCTTGGGTGTTGGTGGGGATCTGTCCTTGGGGAAAGGCTTAGGCCTTGATTTTGTAAGCTTGGCTTTGGGGCAGGAACTCCTAACTGGAGGTGAAGCTGGCGAAGGTGGGCACGGTTTCACCTTCTCCATTAGCAGCACCCTCCTCTCCAGGAGTGGGGCGTGGACAGACCTGGGGAGCTCCCAGACCACCATCTTGGTCACATTAATTGCTGGGACAGTTCACTGAGCCTGTATTCCTAAGCTGCTTTTCCATCCTCTGTAACACGGGAATAACGTTCTCCTTTTACAGTGGGGGCATTAAGATAGCGATTTCCCTTACACTCTGACCTTAAGATTTCTCTCTCTCGGGTAGTTTAGCTAAGTGTTCAGACCTTCTATCCTCTTACACCTTTAGATCCATTTTTTTCCCCCCAATTTGGTTCAAAATCAGACAAAATTTTTAGGCTACTGAGGGTTTTTTTTTTTTTTGGTAATGAAATATCAGAGGCCAGACAACCCGAAGGGGTCTCGTCTGGGCCGCCCCGTGGACTCCGGCTGGTTTCCCCCCAGCGTGGTGGCCAGCTGCTCCTGGGCGGTGGGCTCCTCAGTCACAGGAGGCAGCAGAAGGTAGCCATGTTGCCCAGCGCGTCTTCAAGATCTTGTTAACTTTGCTGCCTTTGTCCAGAGAGGGCGAGAGTGTCGGGGTGCCGGCCAGTTCCTCAGCCGATGCCTGGGAGGAAGGGGGTCTGGGGCCACTGGAAAAAGCAGTGCAAGGACAGGGCCCTTTGGAGGACCCGGCGGGGTGGCATGCCTCTGGCTGAGCCTTCCTGGAGGTGAGGCACCCCGCCCTCCGTCCTGTCAGCCCCGAGCCAGGGCCAGGCTAGGGTGCACGGGCTGCTGTCGGCGCGCACTGACCCTGTCTTTCGCTTCCCTGTGCCTCCACTTAAGGTTGAACAAGATCTGTAGTGGTCTCTCCTTTCAGAGGAAAACCCAGTTCATGCAGAGGCTTCACAACTACTGGCTGCTGAAGCGGCAGGCGCGGAACGGCGCGCCCCTCATCCGGCGCCTGCACTCCCACCTGCAGTCTCAAAGAAACGCCGAGCAGGTGGGTCCCGAGGGTGGCTGGAGACTGGGGGGTGGCCTTGGCCTGCGGTGACCCCCAACCGGGCGGGGGCTGTCCCAAGAGCGACCCAACAGCGGCCCTTCCTCACGGGAGAAGTTGGCTGTAGCTTGAGAGTGGGGAGGCCGCAGAGCTCCCCACCGTGAGGAAATCCAGATGTGTCAGAAAGGAAGAAGGGGTGGGCGCGTGAGAGCGAGGGCGCACCTCCGGAATGAGGAAGGGGCTCCTTTTCTCAGGACCCCTTGCCGTCCGGGTGGATTCGCAGCTGTGATTGCAGTTGGGCGGCCCCGCCCGCCCGCTGTGGAGGCCGCGCATCTTCTGTTTGGCCCCGAATTTCCCTTCCACTCTTGACATCTTCAGTTCTGTCCTCTCTCTCCACCTGTCCAGCGGCTTCGGTCTTTAAATGGCCCCACCCTGCTGCCCCGGAGAAGAAGCCAGCCTTTCTGTGACTGATGCCCCGCGCCTGTCCCATCCCCCCTTGTAACTGAAGCTCCTGAAGGGCAGCCTGTACCTGGCCCCCTGAAGACAGTGGGGGGCCCCCCTAGAAGGCCAGTGGCCTCTCCCGGCAGGTGTTTCCCCCTCCCCTCTCCTCACGTGCTTGGAGAGCGTCTCCACTGTCACAACTGAAGAGCGGGCGGTGGCTGGTCTGGGCCTTGGTTTCTGCCCTCAGTCCCCGGATCCTTCCAGGTGATGCAGTTACCTGTAACTCCGATTCTGGCAACAACTACCTCTCTTCCTCCTCCTTCCCTCCCCATTTTTGTCTAGGTACCCTTCCCTCCTGTCCTCAGATTGAGTCCCCCACCTGCCAGCTACTTTTGAGTCTCACCCCCCATAACGGGTGACCCTCAGTTACCTCCAGTGCTGTCGGGGATTGATCCATGTGACCCGTAGCCCCGTTCCATGGCTGCCTTTCCCGCCTGCCGTTCCAGGCGGTCTCCAGTCTCTGGCTCTTTCTGCTGGTCACGTAGTCTTACGTGCCATTTCCCTGCCATCTCTCCCTTTTCTAGAATGTTTTCTCCCTGAAGGCAGGTCCCGTCCAGGCTCCTGTGCCTGGCCTTGGAGGCTTCTCACCAGCTGGGTGCTGGAGCCTTGGGCTTCTGGAGTTCTCCAGCTTCTACCCTAACCAGCCTGTTGCTCGCTAAACAAAGAATCGCCGCTTCTGCCTCCACACTCGGCCCCTCATCCCTTACTACCTTGCCCACCCGTCTACCGCTCTGAAGCTCTCTTGAGATCCCCAGAGGCTTCCTGATCCTCCTCCACGAGCCCAGGCCCTCCCTCTACTTTGTACCCTCCCAGCTGACGTGTGCATTTGTGTTTTTGTGTGAATGTGTGCTTGTGTTTTAAATGCAAACACAAGTGACTTCCTCCCCCTCAACAACAAAGTAACCTCTTCTAGGCCATGTTTCTGTTTCTTGTGGTTTTACCAAAGTATGTGCAAACCACTCAGTACAGGAGGAGATTAGGGACTTTGAGCTCTAGAGTGAGACTCCCCAGCCCTGTGGCGTGCTGGCCTTGGGCGTCCCTGGGACAGGAGAGCGCACTCCCAGGTCCCTCGCCTGCTCGGGTACTGTGCCAATGGAGAGATGCTGTCGGGAGGCTGGGGGGGGGGGGGAGGAAGGCAGCGTGGAGAGGGGTGCGGCGGCAGGATTGGGCAGGAAGGCGGCCCAGCTCCCCTCCGTGCCTTCCGCAGCGGGAGCAGGATGAGCAGACGAGCGCCGTGAAGGAAGAGCTGAAGTACTGGCAGAAGCTGCGGCATGACCTGGAGCGGGCGCGGCTGCTGGTGGAGCTCATTCGCAAGAGAGAGAAGCTCAAGCGGGAGCAGGTGAGGAGGCGCTGCGGGGCCCTGGGGCCCTGTTCCCTGCCCGGCTCTGCAGGCTCCACGCCTGCCTGCGCTGTGCTTGGTGTGGAGCTCCTGGTGGCTTCGGTGTTTGGGGTTCACCTGTACTTGGTACTGCATGCCGGGGCCCACAGCTGGAGGTGCGGACTGGGGCGCTTACGAGGAGGCCGCCGTGACTGTTGAGAGCTGCTCCGCCATTCTGAGCAGCATCGCTGGTCAGGAGCCTGTGGCCGGGGAGCCAGCTGCACGGCGCTCTCACTTGGCCCTCAGGCATGGCAAGGCGTGGAGAACTTAATTTTTCAAACCTCAGTCCTCGGAGATCCCAAGGCCCTGAGTGAGGAGGTCGGCGGACAGCACGAGGGCTTAGGAACCTGGGCAGGTGGTACCAGACTGGGTTTAAGTCCTTACCACTTTTTTTTTGTGGTACTGGGGATTGAACTTGGGCATTCTACCTCTGAGCTACACCCCCAGCCCTATTTTTTATTCTTTATTTTGAAACAGGATCTCACTAAGTTGCGGAGTGTCTCACTAGGTAGCTGAGGCTGGCCGAGAACCTGGATCCTCCGGTCTCAGCCTCCCGAATGCTGGGATGACAAGCGTGCGCCACCACGCCCAGCTTAAGTCCTTACCACTTACTGCCTGTGTAACATCAAGCAAGTTGCTTAGTGTCTTAATACCTCCACGTCTTCCTCTGTAATGTGGGGGTGATAATAGAACCTAAATTGTAAGACATTTGTGAGGATTAGATGACTTTGTATGTGTAAAAAGCTTAGAACCGTGCCTGGCATATAGTAAGGGCTCTGGACGGGTCAGCTGCTGTTATTATCATTGTTTTTATTCTTATATTCTCTTCCTTGCTAAAATGTCTGTTGTAGTGCTCTTCACATGGCAGAGAGCAAATACTATTAATTGAATGGATGTTCTCTCTGGTCCAGGAAGAGCAGCTGTTACTCAAGCTCCAGAGGACCGGGTTAAAACCGTGTGTCTGTCTCCCAGCCCCTCCTCGCCTGCCCCTTGCAGCCCTCGCTAGCACAAGCCCTCTTCTACAGATCACTAGCCCCAGTTGCCATTTCTGATGGTGACAGCTCTCACCATGTCTAGCACCGGTGGCCTCGGAGAATCTCGGGACCTTTGTCCCAGGCCTGGCCCCACGGCTGCGCTTCTTCCTGTCTCTGGCCCAGAGAAATGAGAGGGAGGCGGTGGCCCTGGCCCGGGGGAAGCCAGGGGGCTTGTTTTGAAGTGGCCAAGAGACAGTCTTCATCTGTGGCTCTCCCAGGACAGCACATTAGGGCGCACGCAGGACATAACATTTGTCCAGCATCCCAGTAGAAAGGTGTGCGGTTGTTCGCTACTTGAGGAGTGAACCCGGAGGCCCTGATCACCCCAGGCCAAGTTCTGGTCCAAAACACGTTTGATTTTATCAGTGTTCTTGGGCTAAGTCAGACCTGGGTTCAAATATTATCTCTAGCCAGATGACCGTAGACTAGTGACCATCATGCTCCCTGCAAACCTCAGGTTCCTTTATTTATTTCTTTATTGTAGTACTGGGGATTGAACCCAGGGAATTCTGCCTCTAAGCTAATCCCCACCCCCAGTCCTATTTTTATTTTGAAGCAGAGTCTCACTAAGTTGCTGAGGCTGGCCGTGAAACTGTGATCCTCCTGGCTCGGCTTCCCAAGCACCAGGATTACAGGTGTGCGCCACCAGGCCCGGCTCTCAGGTTCCACATTTATAAGGTGGGGATGGGAACTTCTTCAGAGTTACTGTGGTGATTAATAGTGGTGGTACAAGGCAAGAGGCGGCGCGGCATGGTCAGGAGCACTCACTGGAGCTAGGCTGTGGGGCAGAGTCCTGCCTCTGCTCCATAGCTCTGATGGTGAGCCAGATTCCTCTTCCTCTCGGGCCTCCACTTCCTCTCTGTAAGATGCCTTCTCTTTACCCATGTCGTATAGTAACTTCTGTTACACAAAACGTTCAGAATGTTAGCTGGTATGTAGAATGCATTATAACGGTGTTAAGTATTAGCTGGGGTGTGGTGGTGCACATCTGTAATCCCAGTACTCGGGAGACTGACACAGAAGGATCCCAGGTTTGAGGTCAGCATGCAGTAATTCATTGAGACCCTGTTTCAAAATAAAAATGAAAAAAAAAGGAATGAGGGTCTAGCTCAGTGGTAAAATGTGCCTGGGTTAAATTCCAGTGCCAAATGAATAAAAAATGTTAACTATTATAATCATAACTATTATTATGACTGAAGGTTTTGGTATGGGGCTCGATACACAGGAGGCATTCACAAAGCAGTAGCTGTTTGTTTTAGTCTGTTTTTTGCTGCCATAAATATAATAACACAGACCAGATAATTAATAACATAGACCAGATAATTTATAAAGAAAAGTTTGGAAACAGGCATGGTGGCACATGCCTGTAATCTTGGTGCTTGGGAGGCTGAGACAGGAGGATTGCAGGTTCGTGGCCAGCCTCGACAACTTAGGCCCTCTGCAACTTAGTGAGACTCTTTCAAAAATAAAATAGTTCCGGAGGTGCAGCTCAGAAGTAGAATGCCCCTGGATTCCATCCCCAGCACCACCAAAAAAAAAAAAAAGCTTGTTTGTTTGGCTTGGGATTCTGGGTCTGGGAAGTCCAAGGGCATGGCGGCCAGGTCTGGAGAGGACCCTCGTGGGCATTCTTGGTGAAAAGCAGGGGGATGAGGAAGCACTTGAGGCAGATCTAGCCTTCACCACTAAGCCACCTTCTGAGCCCTCTCAATCCGTTGGCCAGGGTGAAGCTTTCAGGGCGCAAGCGCCTCTCGATAGGCCCCGCCTCCTGGTAGGTCTGCCTCTTGATAGGCCCCGCCTCCTGGTAGGCCCTACCTCCTGATAACCCCGCCTCTCGACAGGCCCCTTCTCCAGCGCTCACAGGAGCTGGGGGGCACATGTCTAAGGTAGAGAGGTGCTGCCAGCATCGTTATTCCAGGCTCCCGTGTACCGGTTGCTGGCTGTCCTGTAATGTTTGTGGTGCCTGGTGGGTGCCAGTCCAGCGATGGGGAAAGGCTGCAGGGCCTCTGGGAGCGTTGGCGTGTCTCTGACGGCCCTGCTGGCCCGCAGGTCAAGGTGCAGCAGGCGGCCATGGAGCTGGAGCTGATGCCTTTCAACGTCCTGCTGAGGACCACGCTGGACCTGCTGCAGGAGAAGGACCCGGCGCACATCTTCGCCGAGCCGGTCAACCTGAGCGAGGCAAGTGCCCCCGCTTCCCAGCAGCAGCCCCTCCTGAACTGGAAGCGGTGGGGGGCACGGCGTACCAGGGGCGGGTGGGACTTCCCCACAGCCGGGGTCCGCAGGAGGTCAGGTGGGCCTGGGGCGGCCCAGCCAGAAAGCGGGGAGGCCAAGAGTGCCGGTGAAGGGAGCGCCTGTTTGGCTGGTAAATGGTTGTTGTAATTGTACAGGTTTTATATGTTTAGGTTCCAGATTACCTGGAATTCATATCCAAGCCAATGGATTTTTCTACTATGAGGCGGAAGCTGGAGTCTCACCTGTACTGCACCTTGGAGGAGTTTGAGGAGGACTTTAACCTTATAGTTACCAACTGCATGAAGTATAATGCTAAAGACACAATTTTCCACCGAGCAGCTGTCCGCCTGCGGGACCTGGGAGGGGCCATCCTGCGGCACGCCCGGCGGCAGGCAGAGAACATCGGCTATGACCCCGAGAGGGGCACCCACCTGCCGGAGTCGCCCAAACTGGAAGACTTTTACCGCTTCTCCTGGGAAGACGGTGAGAAGCCGGGCTGGCTGTGGAGGGGAGGGACCAGGAAGCGGCACTCGACAGCACAGAGCCAGGGCTCGGAGGGCCTGGGGGTACAGAGCGGGCTCCAGAGACAAAGCTGGGTACGTGTGGACGAGGGTATGCTGCTCGGTGCGCAGAGGGGTGCTGAGGGGTGCTGAGGGGTCGGTGCTGTGTCCGTCTGGGAGGCTGCAGCCCCCTGGGAGTCCTCCTCTCTAGGGTCCCCTGTGTGTGGCACCGGAGCACGGGCAGGTGGGGGCCCGAGAAGCTGACTTGCCTCAGAGCCCCCCTTGCCTTGCCCGTGCCCTCCACTGTCAGGCGGTCACTGTGCCCGGGCATCGCCAGGCCGCCTCGTGCCTGCGAGCCGCTCCCTGCAGATGTCCGGCACTCTGACCTGTCCCGTGGTTGCCTTCTGGGCAGGGGTTGCAGGATGGTACTTCACATCCGGAGGGTTCGGCTGCTGGCCAGGCTCTTCACCCCCTTCTGTCCTCCCTTCTCCCTGGCAGTGGACAACATCCTGGTCCCGGAGAACCGGGCCCACCTGTCCCCGGAGGCGCAGCTGAAGGAGCTGCTGGAGAAGCTGGACCTGGTGAGCGCCATGCGGTCCAGTGGGGCCCGCACCCGCCGCGTCCGCCTGCTGCGCCGTGAGATCAACGCCCTCCGGCAGAAGCTGGCGCAGCCGCCGCCGCCACTCAGCAAGGCGGCGTCCAATGGGGAGCTGCTGGCAGGGCCCCGAGGGGATGCAGCCGCGCAGGAGCAGGCGCTGCAGGAGGAGCCCGAGGACGCCGAGGACAGAGGTGAGTCTCGGGCAGGCGGGGTACCCGGTGCTCGGGGTGGGGAGTGGGGACGGGCAAGGGCAGGCCCGAGTCTCCTGGGAGTAAGTTCAGGTCTGGGCCTGTGGACAGCAAAAGCCTGAGGAAGGGGCACCGGCCAGCTCACACTCAGCGGATGACATTCAGCGTATCAGCAACAGGGTCCAGTGTGGTGAAACGCCTGCAATCCCAGTACTCGGAAGTCGAGACAGGAGGATCGAGGACTAGAGGACAACCTCAGCAAAGTAGTGAGACGCACCAGCCTAGCGAGACCCTGTTTCAAAATAAAAATAAAATGGGGCTGGGAGTGTAGCTCAGAGATAAGAATGCCCCGGTACCACAAAAAACAAAAATTTTGCAATAGGCAGAGGCCAAAATTTACCTGTCACAGTAGATGTGGCCTGTTGTGTTGGACTGGGCTTGGGTTGTGGGGAAGTGCAGAGCTGGGGTGCTGTCTCCCAGCCAGCTAAGAAGAACCAGAGCATTTTGCACCTGGTTACTGCCGTGGCTCTTGGAGAGGTCAGATTAAGGCACAAGGGGAGAGCAGACAAGGAAAGAACCTACACGTGTCTCCAGAGCTGCCTGCAGTTTTATTTTTTTATGGTACTGAGGATTGAACCCCCAGCCCTATTTTATTTTATTTTATTTTATTTTATTTTTTGCGGTACTGGGGATTGAACTCAGGGGCATTCTACCTCCGAGCTATACCCCCAGCCCTATTTTTTTATTCTTTATTTTGAAACCGAGTCTCACTAAGTTGCGGAATGCCTCACTAGGTAGCTGAGGCTGGCCACGAACCCGGATCCTCTGGTCTCAGCCTCCCGAATGCTGGGATTACAAGCGTGCGCCACCACGCCCGGCTCCTATTTTATTTTTTAGTTTGAAAAATAAAATAAGTCACTGAGGCTGGCTTTGAACCTGCGATCTTCCTGTCTCTGCCTCCCAAGCACTGGGATTACAGGTGGGCACCACTATACACCTGGCTAAGGGTTTCTTTTCTTTTGTGTGTGTGTGTGTGGGGGGGGATCAGGGATTGAACCCAGGGGACTCTACCTCAGAGCTGCACCTCCAGTCCTATTTTTTATTTATTTATTTATTTTTTGTGGTACTAGGGGCTGAACCCAGGGGCATTCTACCTCCGAGCTATACCCCTAGCCTGATTTCTTATTTATTTGAAACAGAGTCTCACTAAGTTGCCGCAGGCCTAAGTAGCTGAGGCTGGCTTCAAACTTGGATCCTCCAGTCTCAGCCTCCCAAGTACTGGGATTGCAAGCGTGTGCCACCACGCCCGGCTTATTTTTTATTCTTTACTTTGAAACAGGGTCTCACTAAGTTGCAGAGGGCCTCACTAAGTAGCTCAGGCTGGCCGCAGGCCTTCGATCCTCCTGTCTCAGCCTCCCAAGTACTGGGACGACAAATGTGCCCCCCCACCCTCTGGCCGAGAGTTTCAGAGGAGCCAGCTCCCTCCTCACCACCTGGAACGTGACCCGGGGAGGCCTGAGCCGTGACTCGGAAGTCTCAGTTGTTCAGGTCTCGAGCTGGTGGCCGAGCGAGGTGCCTGGGTGCCACTGATGTCCCTTCCTGAGCCGGTTTTCCGCGCGTGCCCTTCTCCGCCTGCTGTGCTCGTGCTGGCTCCCTCGCTCACCTGACTGGCATGGCGCCAGCTCGCCGGCAGGCGGGGAGGCTGGAGGCTTGCAGACCTCCGGGCGCCGTGCTCAGCCTTCAGCTGGTTACTGGCTAGGCAGGGGGCTTTCTTGGGATTTGTAAGAAGCTTCCTAGGTGAGTGGTCCATGGCCGGGGCTGAGAACTACCAGTGCGGGGAAACTTGCTTCTCCTCGCTCTCTGCCTCAGACCGACCTGGGGCGGGCCAGGGCTTGGGGTGGCCCCGCGTTGGGCTCGCAGGTGACAGTGTCAGTATCTGGCCTGCAGGGGCAGACTCTTCCTAAAATGTTCAAGCAGGTTCCCTTTTTCTCTAACAGATGACTCCAAGCTGCCTCCCCCGCCCACCCTGGAGCCCACGGGGCCTGCGCCTTCATTATCTGAGCAGGAATCCTCCCCGGACCCCCCCACCCTGAAGCCCATCGAGGACAGCAAACCTCCCAGCCAGCCCCCAAAGCCCAGAAAGCTGGAGGCAGAGGCGCTCCTGGAGAAGCCGCCCCTGCCGCTGGGGAGCGAGCCCCTGCACCAGCTGCTCAGCGACAGCGGCATCGACAGGCTGTCGCTCACGGCCCCCGACACCCCCGGGGGCGCCCCGCTCAGCGGCGTGGGCCGCCGCACCTCGGTCCTCTTCAAGAAGGCCAAGAACGGGGTTAAGCTGCAGCGGAGCCCCGACAGGACCCCGGAGAACGGCGAGGACCACCTGGCCGCCTCTCCCGCCTCTCCGGCCAGCGCTGAGGACGAGGGCCGCCCCCGGAAGCGGCCCAGGAGCGGGAGCTGCAGCGGGAGCGAAGGGGAGCGGTCCCCGCAGCGCGAGGACGACGCAGGTGACTGCGGCGGCCCCTCGTGCGGTGCGAGCTTGGCTCTGCCCGCCAGCGCCTTCCCTAGCTGGCGCCCCCGGCCCCGCGCGGCGGCAGCAGTCACCCTGGGGGCGCTGTGGCCCCACAGCCTGGCCTGGGAGTCTGACCTGTGGAAGCGGCCTCGAGACCTCTTTTTCGAGGGCCCCGGGGTTGTCTGTGGGACTGCAGTTCCTACCTGCATTTCAGTGTGTTTGTGAAATCTTTATATTAAGCACTCAGGGGAAACCATCAATGAACAATACAGACAGGAAAGTCTCTATCATAGAGGACGAGGCTAAAAGCAAAAGCGGTCTCTGAAGCCGGGCGTGGTGGTGCACACTTGTAATCCCAGCATTCGGGAGGCTGAGACCAGAGGATCCAGGTTCGAGGCCAACCTCAGCTACTTAGTGAGGCACTCCGCAACTTAGCGAGACCTGGTTTTGATATAAAGAATAAAAAATAGGGCTGGGGATGTAGCTTGGAGGTAGAATGCCCCTGAGTTCAATCCCCAGTACCGCAAAAAAAAAAAAAAAAAAAAGCGGTCTCTGTACTAGGAACTTTGGAGACCCAGCAGGAGGGGAAGGGGGATAGGGAATGCGTGGTGTACTGGAGGGGCCGGGAAGCTCTTGTGAGGAGCGCCATTTGGGCAAAGATCGGAAGGGGTTGAGGGCACGAGCTGTTTGTATATCTAGGGGAAGGATATTCCAGAAAGACTCAAATCCGCAGGCCCTGGAGGTGGGAAGATGGCTGCGTGTGAGGAGCCGGAGGGGACCGGCGCAGGGTCACTGACGAGCCCTCCTGTGTGCCAGCGCGAGCTGGGCATGGCGACAGTCAACCGAGTCGCCTGGGTCCCGGCTCTGGAGTTGGCCGGTCAGGAGCACAGTGTCTCCCAAGGCAGAGCGGCCACGGCGCCCCAGCGTGGGCCGGAGGCGCTGCCTGGGGTGGAGGAGGAAGCGGGTCTGAGGGAGTCCAGGGAGGGGTGGCAGCGGGCCTGCATGTGGAGTCTCGTCAGTCCCGGGGTGGGGAAGTGCTCGGCAGGAGGGGCCGCTCCCAGCTCTGCTCCTGTGTCGCTCTCGATCTCTTTTTTGAGAGGGGGGAACTACTAGAGATGGAACTTTGGCATTCTACTTCCTCCAACTACACCCCCAGCCCTACTTTTTATGAAACAGGGTCTTGCTAGATTGGTGAGAGTCTCACGCCTTGTTGAGGCTGTCCTCGAACCTGCGATCCTCCTGTGTCAGCCTCCCAAGTACTGGGATGGCGGGTGTGCATTCCCACACCCGGCGGACTTAGTGATTTAAGTTGGTGTTGGCGGCAGGGCCAGGGCAGGGCACAGACACGCTGGCGAGGCACCTGCTCTCCCGGGTGTGGCCAGGCTCGCTTGCCGCTCCGTCAGCTGCCCGGCTGGCCCGGCAGCCACAGGTGTAGGACTGTGGCTCGGGGTGAATGGTAGGCGAGTGGAAGCCTTCCCAGCCAGCCTTCCTGCCTGCATAGAGCTTTCTCCACCAGCAGGAGTCGCTGTCTCCACTCACAAGGAGAGGCCGAGGCTTAACCAGGAAGCCCCCACCTGGAGTGCCCCTGGTGGACTGCCCCAGCTGCCTCCGGGTGTGGTGCACACCCTGCCTTATCCCGGGAGGGCCGGGAGGGCGGGCCTCCTGATGACCAAGGTTTGAAATGAGAAGCAGGTCCAGGGACTCGCCGGGATTGGGAAAGTCTTGGTGTTTTCCTTTGTGGCCAGATGACCAATGTCACAGGAGTCGGCCGTGTTCTCCTTAGCGTAAAGGATAGGAAGGAAACCCAGTGTCTGGTCAGGCTCTCAGCTGTGCGGGGCAGGGGCTGCCGTGTCGCTCACGCTCGCTCTGTGTCCTCGGCAGGCGTGACCAACGGCTTTGGGAAACACACGGAAAGCGGGTCCGACTCGGAATGCAGTCTGGGGCTCGGTGGTGGACTGGCGTTTGAAGCTTGCAGGTAGGACACCTGTCCCCGAACCGTGGCAGCTGCGCCTGCCTCCCCTCCATCCTCCATGCAGTGGCAGTGTGGACTCACTGCCGCTCCCTCCCCTGCTGTCTGCTCTGGGCGGGGTGACCCCTGACTCTCCTGTCACCCAGTAAAGTCAGCATTTAAACCAGTCCCTCCACACACGTGTGCGCATGTGCACACACACGCAGCTTGCTGCAGTCCTGGTTTGCCCCAGGCCCCTGGGTGTTCTCTGTGGCTTCTTTTGTTTTTTTCTGTGCTGGAGATTGAACCCAGGGGCATTCTATCTCTGAGCTCCAGCTCTCTTTTTGTTTTGTTTTGAAAGAGGGTCTCACTAAGTTGCTGAGGCTGGCCTCCAACCTCTGATCCTCCAGTCTTAGCCTCCCACATACTGGGATTTCAGGTGTGCATCACCACGCCTGGCTAGCAGTGGCTTCTAAGAGGTGTGGTGTAGGAATAAGAAACGAGCAAGTAGGAGATTTTGGAGTGGACTCTTACTCAGACAGTATCTTCCATCTTCTAGCCGGAAAGGGATGGGTCTCTGTCCTTCTTTAACCTGGAGGGAGGATTTCTTTTTTTTTTTTTTTTTTTTTGGTACTGGGGATTGTGAACTCAGGAGCATCCTACCTCCGAGCTACACCCCCAGCCCTATTTTTTATTCTTTATTTTGAAACCGAGTCTCACTAAGTTGCGGAGGGCCTCACTAGGTAGCTGAGGCAGGCCGAGAACCCTGATCCTCCAGTCTCAGCCTCCCAATGCTGGGATTACAAGCGCGCGCTACCACGCCCGGCTGGAGGGAGAATTTCTAAGACTGGAACCTTCCAGTTTCTTCCAAGGCTAAGAATTCATTGAGCCCCTCTTCTGTGCTCTGTTCTACAAGACTCCAGGGAGAGTGGGACTTTTAGAATTAAGAGAAACCAGTGCCACCAAGGAAGAGTGACAGTCCTGAAGGCTGCTTGCTGTCTGGCCCCTCGATGGCTGCCGAGCGGGCCGTGGTTTCAGAGTGAGGGACGGAAGGTCCCAGGGCGGCTCGGGAGGGCAGCGGGTCTGTCTGGAGCTCTTCCCAGGGCGGGCGAGCGTGCATAGGCACCTGCTCTGCTCAGCTGTCTGCTGCTGGGCTCCGGGCTCCGGTGAAGGCCATAGGCCTCCAGCTGCCTCTCGGCCCTGGACGGGTTTCCTGCTTTTGAGACGTTTTCAACGTTGCCCGAGCTTTCTCCTCTGTTGCAGCCTCTAGAGATAGGAAGTAGATGGGGAACGCGCCGTTCTCAGACGTAGGAAGAGAAGAGGTTTCAGAATCTTGGCGTGTGCTTTGTCTTTGGAGTCAGCGTGGGATTCTTGGCTCCTTCGTAGTTAAGGTGCCGGGGGCCACAGCTCGCTGGGGTTCGGGTGGGAGCCGGTCATCTGCCTGCCCCTCCAGCCCTGGGCCTCAGGTGGAGGTGTGCTGCCCCCACCCCAAGGTGGGCACACTTCCAGCCAGGCCAGGCTGCAGCGCTTCAGCCCTGAGCCGCCCTGACAGGAACGGTGTCCTGGGAAGGCCTCTCTCCCCCCCCCCCCCCCCCCCCCACCCCCCGCTCCACGGGTCCCGTGGAAGCTCAGGGTCCCAGACAGGACGTTCAAGGACTGCTTT
>PVLC010009285.1:12882-28866 GCA_004027655.1 Graphiurus murinus | reverse complement strand
CCACCATGCCCAGCTGGGTTTTTTCCTCTTTTTCTCTCATTATGATACTAAATATATGAAGGAAGATCTTATTTATCAGACTGACGTCACATAATCTCAAAGTTAGAAATAACCTTGAAAACAGCCAGGCATGGCAACACACACTTATAATCCCAGTACTTGGGAGGCTGAGATAGGAGGATCACAGGTTCAAAGCCAGCCTCGGCAACTTAGCAAGCCCCTCAGCAACCTAGTGAGACCCTGTTTCCAAATAAGTAAAATTGGGGTGGGCCTCTGGGCTCAATTCCCAGCACCCCTACCTCCTAAAAAGAACCTTGAAACGAAGCTGGCCGCTAAGCCATCCCCCCCTTGGCCGATCTTTTCTGGTGGCTTTCTGAGCAGGTTGGGCTGTGTCCTCTCCCTAGGCTACTCATTCCACATTGATACCTGAACACCCACGGTCTGCCGGACACGGTTCTAGGTACTGATGAGGCACCTGTTCTCAGGGCTCTTATCTTCCAGAAGGAAGATGGGGGTGTAGCCAGTAAACAAGAGAACCATGAATCGACTCTCCTGCTGGGACCCAGGGCTTGGACAGAGGGCTGACCTGCAGGCCGCTGGGTCGGCCGACTTTTATTGCAAATTAGAAACCCGCAAACCTAGTGATGTTGGCGTTGTGCCCTGCTGTGTTGAGCTTGTCCTCGGAGCTCACTGTTCCTAGGACATTAGTGCTTTGGAATAGCGTAAGACATTGAAGTCCATTGCCCTTTATGTAATAAGTACAGCTGCTGTGTATTGGTGTTTATTGAGCATATGCTATGTGCTGTTTGAGTGATCTGTGCCTGTTAATTCATTAAGTCCCCGTAACACCACCGGGGACACACAAACAGGAGAGAAGTTAAGTAACTCACTCAAGATCACCGAATAAATGAGAAGAGCTGGGTTTTGAATGCAGGTAGCCTGGCTCCTGGATGGGTACTGGAAACTGAAATGAAGGGTGTTCTGCCTCTGAGCTGCACTCACACACATTTATTTTTTAATTATTTATTTTGAAACAGGGTCTTGCTTAGCTGATGAAGGTCTTTTGAAGTTGCTGAGGCTGGCCTTGAACCCGCTCTCCTCCTTTCTCAGCCTTCCAAGTATTGAGATTAATATGCATGCACCACCAACGCCACCTCTTCTGTTGTATTTGAGGATGTCTTCCTAAGCCAGGTGTGGTGGTGCATGCCTATGATCCTAGGACTTGAGAGGCTGAAACAGGAGGATCACAAATTCGAGGACAACCTCTACATTTAGTGAGACCCTGTTTCAAAATAAAAAATAAGCCAGGTAAGGTAACATAAGCCTATAATCCCAGTACTTGGGTGGCTGAGAAAGCAGGATCGCAGGTTCCAAGCCAGCCTCAGCAACTTAATGAGACCATTTCCAAATAAAAAATAAAATAGGGCTGGGGTATTGCTTAGAGGTAGAATATCCCTGGGTTCAATTCCTAGTACCTCAAAAAATAAAAAAATGGCTGGAGGTATGTAGCTTGGGAGTATAATGCCCCTGGGTTCAATCCCCAGTACCAAAAAAAATGACAATGTCTCCCTAGATTTAGGATGTGAACTTTAAGTGACTTTCCTAAAAAAAAATTACTAGCTCCTTACTTGTATTATAAGACAGATGTCCCCATGGACAGAAATTTTTAGGGCAGGTAGGAACTGAATCTTAAATGTGAAATGGGTATTCCCCCCCCCCCAATGGATCTCAATTTTGACTAGTAAGAAAATAATTTCAATCTAACTACTGTTTACTGAGGATTATGATTCATGGGTGTTTGTTTCAAGCAAAGCTTTCTTAGTTAATAAGATCATGATAAGGCCAGTTCTGCTTTAGTAACATAGTACCCTGACCATTCCTGCAGGGCCCCGCCACTTTCTGTCTTACCCGGGGTTTCCTACGCATTCACACTTCTCTATAGATTGTCCACCCATCTTGTTTTTTTTTTTTTTGCGGTACTGGGGATTGAACTCAGGGGCATTCTACCTCCGAGCTACACCCCCAGCCCTATTTTTTTTTTTTTATTCTTTATTTTGAAACCGAGTCTCACTAAGTTGCGGAGTGCCTCACTAGGTAGCTGAGGCTGGCCATGAACCCAGATCCTCCGGTCTCAGCCTCCCGAATGCTGGGATTACAAGCATGCGCCACCACGCCCGGCTCTGTCCACCCATCTTGTAAGCATTTCTGCTGTTGAAAAAAAATTACACAGCAGTAATATTTTTTAAAGTTTGGGTGGAAAAGAGCCCTCGCCACAGCATTCTAGCCCCGAGGCCCTGGCCTGGTGTCCACTAGAATCGCCCGGGAGCTATTGACAGGTGCTGCCGCCTGGGCGGGCCACGGTTGGACCATTGCTCTGGTATTGTTCTTCACAGTTTCGCTTATTACCTTCTAGTCTTTGTCTAATGTATATTTTACCTCTTTGCAGAAACCAATATTAAGAAAAATAATGCCAGTCTTCTTTTTAGTTTAAAAAAATCCAACTCTGTCTATCCAAGAAAAGCTTCACACATAAACCATTTGGAAGTGAGAAGTGGGATTTTTTTTTCCAATTTAAAAATGTCTTTTCTAATTCTAGAAGTAAGACATGTCCATTATAGAAAATTTGGAAAAGAGGCAAGTTTTTGTACCATAAAAATAAGTTGGTTTCTAAAGGAAAGGCTCGTGAACCGCAGAGTAAGGAACGCTGGCCTTCCTCATGACGAGGTCACTAAGACTCGAGACCGAGGCCACTTTCCTCCAGATAACGTCCCAGGTCTCTGGACAGGGACGTCCTTCCACGGGCTGAGCTGGTCCCCGAAAGTCTGCTGGGAGCTACAGGTCGGGAGAGTTTGGCTGGTGGGGGCCTCCAAGGCGGCTGGAGGCGGGGGGCCGGCGAAGCCGCTCACACCCTTCTCCCTGCTCTTCCCGCAGCGGCCTGACACCCCCCAAACGCAGCCGTGGGAAGCCAGCCCTGTCCCGGGTGCCCTTCCTGGAAGGGGTGAATGGAGACTCCGACTACAGCGGCTCAGGTGAGGGGCCTCGCCCTCCGTGCTCCGCCGGCTCTGCCCGGCCGGAGCCCGCCTCGGTGCCAGGCCATTCAGAGTCCTCTCAAAAGCGCCTCTCACGTTCGCACAGGGCTACCCGTCGAGGGTCGCCCCAATGGCGCAGAGGGGTCTGAGGTTGGCGTCCTCTCCTGTGTCTGCACCTAAGCAGGTGAGCAGAGGAGCCCTCCCTCTTCCCATCAGCAGCGAGCCTGGCCCCTGTGTGGTGCCCGTTGCCGAGGCTGACTCGGCCGGCCAGCGAGGATGGGCTGGGCCCCAGACGGCCCCACAGATTGTGCTCAGTTGGTGCTGGGTAAGCCGCCTCTGGCGTGCGCAGCGCATTCTGTCAGTGGCAGGACAGCCGCCGAGGCGCGGTCGCTGTTGGAGGGAGGTGCCTCTGTCCAGGCCGTGGCTGTGGCCTGTCGGGGCTCAGCAGAGTGACCAGTGGCGGCCTGTGTCCCTGAGCCTCACAGGATACCCTGGGGGTCCATGTGGCCTGTTCCACTGGACCAGTGGGCTTAAGTCGAGGCCCAGGAGAGGTTCCCTCTCCTGGCCGCCAGCCTTCCCTTCCCGAGAGCAGCTGTGTGTGTGTGTGTGTGTGTGTGTGTGTGTGTGTGTGTGTCATTGCTTCTGTGACTCAGCGGCCAGGGCAGGGCTGGTGTCAGAGGGGTCTGGCCGGCTAAGTTGGGGACCAGGCATGCCGAGGCGCTCTGCTTCGGGGGTGATGCTCTGTTCCTGCCTGACCTCGCCGCCTCTGCCGTCTCCACCTCTGTTGCCTCTGTCCTTTGTGGGCACCTTTTAACCAAGTGCCGACCCAGGACACGCGTGTCTGTCGTCTTCTTTTCACTGTTTTTCCATTCTTTTTTTGTGTGTGTGTGTAGACACATAATCTTTGTCTCATTATTGGAACACTATCTAACACCACATTCTAATTTACTTACCTCTTCTCTTGCTGCTTATCTGGGTTCTCTCCAACTTTTTTTTTTTTTGCGGTACTGGGAATGGATCCCAGGGGCATTCTACCTCTGAGCTATACCCCCGGCCCTATTTTATTTTTATTTGGAAACAGGGTCTCACACTAAGTAGTTGAGGCTGGCCAAGAACCTGCGATCCTCCTGTCTTAGCCTCCCAAGTACTGGGATTACAGGTGTGCGTCACCTCGCCCGGCTCCAACTTTTAACATTATATGTGAGGTAGTGAGCTCATGTTTTTGTTCAAATCCTTACTCATTTTTCAAGTTCTTTTTCTTAGAATAAATTGCCAAGGAAGGAGTTTACTGGAGCAGATGGCTCGTACGTTTTCTTAACCGCTCCAGAGACACCACCAGATCACGTTCCGAAGGGGCTGGACTGGTCTGGTTTCATTGGCCCTCCCACACAGCTGACTTTCATATCGCCTTTTATCTTCTTATTGTTATTGCTCTTGACTCCTTAGAGTCAAAACAGTACCTCATTATTACTTTAGTGCATTTAAAGACTAAACGAGAGTGCCGATACTTCCGTAGAAACACGGTGGCCACTCTGGGATTCAGGCAGGCCCCCCTTGTTCCCAGGAGGAGACGTGGGTCGGGGGGTTCCTTTGGCGTTGGGGGCGTATTTGGAGCGCCCGTGCATGCGTGCAGCTGAGGTTGGGCCCCAGGTCTCGGCTCTGACAGCAGGTGTGAGGGACCTGCAGAGCAGCCGGTGACTGGGTCAGAAGAGAGTTTCTTTTGCAAGTGGCTTTGCTGGGATGTCCTTCCCGGCGTCTTTCCATAGAGCTTCAGCACGAGGACCCCTGCTTAGGGGGCGGCTTGTGGCACTGCCCCTGGGTGTGCCCCCACCCCAGGCCCTGCAGGTGAAGCAGTTAGGCCCCCCCCTCCTCCTAGGGTTCAGAGGTCAGTAGATGAGCCTTCTGCCTGTTGCTGTGTCGCCTGTGCGCTAAGAATGCTTTCTACGTTTTTATACGATTAAAAGGGGAACTCCAAACCTGCTCTTTTGTAATGTGGAAACGAGGTGAAATTCAGATTTCTGTGTCCAAAACTTCCATTGGTGCGCGGCCCCGCTCCCTTGCTGATAGGTGTCTGTGGCTATTTCACCCACAGCCGCGGGGTTGAGCAGTCCCCGGCCCTTGAACCTCCCCCGAGGGAGGGGCAGGGAGGAGGAAGGGTGGAGGGACGGTGCTGGCTCAGCCCGGGCTGCCAGGCACACGGAGGCCCTGCACCATTCCAAGACCCCTTTGGGCGCTGTCTCCTCCCCTCCCACCCCAGGCAGAAGCCTCCTGCTGCCCTTTGAAGACCGCGGAGACCTGGAGCCCCTGGAGCTGGTGTGGGCCAAGTGCCGAGGCTACCCCTCCTACCCCGCCTTGGTGAGTCCGCCCAGACGCCACCCCTCGGGTGCTAGGTGCAGTGGGAGTCAGGGTGCTTCAGCTGCAGGGGGAGCGGGCTTCACCCCGCCCGCACGGGGAGCGCGTGGAGCAGCAGACACTGCGGCCGAGGCTCGGCTCTGGGGCCTTAGCAGCAGATGCCTTTGCTTCTGCGTAAAAGTGAGGTGTGCTTATCGTGGAGGATTTGAAGCGCTGCTAATACTGCTCAGACGCTTGATTAAGCAGCCGTTGCTCAGGCCTGGTGCTCGGGTAGGGAAGCGAGCAGGGTCGGTTGCCAGGGGCCCACCCCCTAATGCGCCGAGGGCTGGGACGCGAGCCCGGAGGGTCACGGCCGCGATGCCAGAGCCCGAGGGCTGAGCCCCCGCCCTGCCTCTTGGGGGAGGCCTTGGCGTTTATCCCCTCCTCTTTTTGATGCATAAATATGCATGTGTTTGAGACCAGGCTCTGCTTTTGACCCCTTTTCACTTACGAGCACGCCGAGGATGTGCGCTTGTGGCCGTTTAGCAGCCCTTGTTGCGTCGCTCCTGACCACACCGTCGCGGTCAGTTCCCGTCCAGCAGCTTAGCGTTCCCCGTGGTCACTTAGACGGTCTACATCGTGTCACCGTGGCTTTGCGTCCCTGCACATCCACGGCCGTTTCTGTACACCGGATCTTTGGTGCCTGCTAGGGGCAGGGTCTATACAGCATTCTCATCCAAGTTGCCAAGTTGTCTGAAAGTTCCCGTCCACACTCCCACCAGCAGTAGCTAAAAATTCCATTTTTGCCACCTTGGTTGTTAGTTCTTAAAGATGGTTCTCATGTGGGGAGGGAATGTCCCCCTGGCTCTGGAGGATTCCAGTGATTCTAAACCTTTGGAGCATCTCAGAATCGTCTGGGAGGAAGTTCTAAAATAACACATACACTGACTCAGCCTCACCCCAGAAGTGCCACATTGGCGTCTCTGAGGACAGAAGCTTCCTGGATGCCGGCATGGTGGTGTGTGCCTTGTAATCCCAATACTTGGGAGGCTGAGGCAGGAGGACAGCCTCAGCAAGTTGTGAGACTCTCGACAACCTAGTGAGACCCTGTGAAGAGTGCCCCTGATTCAGTTCCCAAGACCGTAAATAAATAATAAGAAGTCCAGCTTCTGGCGATCTGAGGCGAGGGACGGGAACAGCCTGCCCGCCTGCCCACCTCTCACAGCCTCTCACAGGCTCACGGAGCTCGGGGACCCCGGTCCTTTCCTCTCTGGGACTCTTTGAGCCTGACACAGCCTCTTGGGGTACGGAGCGCAGGAGCGCTGACCCCGCGTGTGTAGATTGGGAGGTGGGCTCCAGAGGTCGTGGCCAGGGGAAGGCGTGAAGGCCGTACAGATGGGGTGTTTCTGTTTTTTGTTTTTTTTGTTTTTTAAGCTTCACAATGCAAAAAAGCCAGTCCCAAACTTCTTTTTTAAAAAGAAATGTGACCGCCACGCAAACACGAAGCCGTGTCTGTCTGGTGTGTGCTCCCGCGGTCCTTCCGTGTGCATGTCTCAGCGTGTACATGTCGTATACGTACAGTTGGCATAAGTCGTGTTTAGCTTTCCAAAGCCTTTGTCTTTTACGCAAATGTTTTTGGTTTTCGTTTTTCTAAGTTCTGTACGCATCATAGAAAGCAGCAGCGAGAGCCCCGCCGTTCTCACTGGCTGACTTCTGGATGTCTTGTGTCCTGCTTTCATTTGTGGTCCAACGTTCTGTGGCAGCGATGGTGCATGTCTGCGTTTGTCCTGTGATGTTAAGCCTGGCTCCCGCCTCGGTTTACCCCTGCGTGGCGTTCAGCCCGTGAATGGACGGTGCTGATTATCTGTGATTCACAGTCCACCCTCGGGGCCCAGCACGACACGGTTGAGGGGCGCCTCCGAGCCCCACGGCCTTGCTGGGACGGGCAGCTCGGAAGGGCTCGTGTGACTGTCCCCATTAAGACCCCCCGCTTGTACCAGGAGGAGCCACAGGAGGACCAAATCGCAGATCACACAGCTGGTGGGCTTCCTCAGAGGCAGTTTCGCCAGAGCAGAGGGGCTGGGGCTGCGACTCCCGAGGGGAGATGCGGTTGGTTAGGGGAGGCCGCTGGCACGGGCACGGAGCTGCCGTCCCACCCCTGCCTTTAGCCAGTTGCTGCCCTCGTCGCTGGGCCTCTGTCGGGCAGCGCTGGCCAGCGTCACGGCTTCACCAGGAGCTTGAGTGGCGTGACGTGTGAGTGGGTAGGCATGCTGAAGTGCTCCGCAGACCTGGAGAAGCCGGTGTTGGTGCTGCTTGCCGCCTGAGGATTAGTCCTCCAGGGCCCTTGCCCGCCCTCCCTTCCCGCCCCAAGCTAGTCTTGCAGCTGTACACCAGCTGTGCGCCGAGCCGCCTCTGATCCCACCGGGGGCGTCACGTAGGTACGTGACCAGGCGGCAGGAGGGACCGTGGTTAGAAGGCCTCCCTCTCCTGTTGGGCGTGTGACTTGAACTGCAGAGGTCCTAGGGAAGGGGAGAGGAAGGCAGCGCCTCCACGCTTGTCTCTAAGTGACCGTCCTCGGAGCAGGCCCCCTGGTCAGGACCCTGGCTGTCAGGGCTGGAGGAGCGGGGTCCCCCTGCCCCATCCTCCCCCACCGATGCCCCGCCCTCTGCTTGCAGATCATCGACCCCAAGATGCCTCGGGAGGGCCTCCTGCACAACGGCGTGCCCATCCCTGTGCCCCCGCTGGACGTCCTGAGGCTGGGCGAGCAGAAGCAGGCAGAGGCTGGAGAGAAGCTCTTCCTTGTCCTCTTCTTTGACAACAAGCGCACGTGGTGAGCAGCGCCGGGCGCCCATCGCCGGCACTGGTGGAGATGAGGGGCTGTGGGGCTCCCTGGGACGCCCCCTTTTCTTCTTTTTGGTGGAACTGGGGATTGAACTCGGGGCCTTGCACGTGCTAGGCAAGTCTGCCGATGAGCCTTCCTGGGCAGCACCGGGAGGTGGCGAGGGCGCAGCACTGCACAGGAGGAAGTCCAGCTGCAGTCTAGCTTGCAGCTGAGGCTGGGCAGCTGGTGGGAAGGCCCACAAGTCCTGAGCGCCGGCCGCCCCGGGGCCTGCAGTCGAGGGGTGCTCTCTGCTGAGAGCCCGTCAGCAGCTGCAGCCCTGTCCCCAGGGGACCCGATAGCCGTGGCTCGGGAGCGCCGGCCGCAGAGCGCCGTCCCTTCTGTGCCGCTGGCCAGGGGAGAGCTGGAGTGAGGCGGGGGTGGCGAGGGCTGCGCGTGCTGCTCGCTCGCTCGACACCATGGGCACCTGTGTCCTCGCTGAGCTCCGCCTCCCTCGAAACCTTTTTTTTTTTTTTTTGGCACTGAGGGTTGAACCCAGTCCTATTTTATTTTAAAACAGGGTCTCGCTAGGTTGATGAGAGTCTCATTACTTGCTGAGGCTGTCCTCCAACCTGTGATGTCGCAGCCTCCCAAGTACTGGGATTACAGGTGCGTGTCAGCACGCCTGGCTTTGATTTTTTTATTTTTGAAACAAGGTCTTGCTAAGTTGCTAAGAGTCGAAGTTGCTGAGGCTGACTTTGAACCTGCAATCCCCTTGTCTCAGTCTCCCCAGTACTGGGATTACAGGTGTGCACCACCACACTCGGCACACGGTCCATTTTCCGTTGGCGGAAACAGTCTCAGGAAGCCAAGACCCCTTGGCCAGGCTGGAGTGCAAGGCAGGGTCTGGCCTAAAGGCTGCCCTCGCTGTGTGTTAGGTTCCGTCACCCCGCGAGGGCTAACCACTCAGCCCAGCGCAGGCCTCCGCCTCCTAGCCATGGCTCCCTCACCCCCAGGCAGGCGAGGCTCAGAGCCGCCAGGGTCCCCCGCTCCGGGACAGCAGCTGCCTCTCTCCCGGCTCCAGGGCCAACATCCCAGAGCAGAGAGGACCAGGAAAGGCCCTGCGGGGGGGCTCTGCACAGTCCTGGCCTAGTCGGCCTGGTCTGCCCTGGCCGCCCCGGGCCTGTAGGGTGTGGGTGCGCGCGCTCCTGTGTCTTGACTGTGCTCACCTCTCTCAGGCAGTGGCTTCCTAGGGACAAGGTCCTGCCCCTGGGCGTGGAGGACACCGTGGACAAGCTCAAGATGCTGGAGGGCCGCAAGAGCAGCATCCGCAAGTCGGTGCAGGTGGCCTACGACCGCGCCATGATCCACCTGAGCCGCGTGCGCGGGCCCCACCCCTTCGTCGCCTCCACCTACCTGTGAGGACAGGCCTGCACTGCGCCCGCCCGCCCCCCGCCGGCCCGCCTCCCGTCCCCCGGGCACAGGGAAGCCTCTCTTGCCCCAGCCGGACGGGCGGCCGGCGGCAGGCCAGGGCCTGGACTGTGTCCCCACGAGGGCAAGGCCCGATTGTGACCAATCGCACGGTTCCCCAGAGGGCCTGCTGTGTGCCAAAAACTCCCCTGGAGCCCCCTGCGGGCGGGGGCCGCGCCCCAAACCGCTTAGAAGTAGCAGAGCCGGGAGGGCCTGGCCTGGAGGGCAGTGGCCGCTCGCTCTGCCCTGGCTCTCTCCTTCCTCCTCTCTCCGTCTCTTTACCCGTCTCTCCCTCTCCCTCTCCCTCTCTCGTGCCAAACTGAGAGAAGTGTCAGCAGACATCCCTCTGGGATGTTTCTCACCCGGGCCGGCCAGGCAGACTGGTGCGGGCGCCATGCTGGGGTCAGGGGGGTTGGGGTGCAGGTATGCTCTCCCGCCCCGGGGCACCGGCGTTTCTTCTCTGCAGCTGTAGCTGTGTCAGCCTCCGTGGAGGCGGCCCTCATGTCCACCGCTTGCCCACCAGGGCCTCGCGACCTTGGACCTCGCTGCCCCCTCTTGCTCTTCACCTCCGCACCTTCACCTTCTCAGAAGCGGAAGGAAAAACTGTGAACGGGGATGCTGACCGACAGGCCCGCGCCACTCTGGGCGTTTCTTTTCCCCTTGAAGCACCAAAGCTGCGGGCCAGGGTGCAGGCCACTGACCGCCATATTGATTTTTAACTTGACGTTCTTTTTAATTGTTTTAAATTTTTCATAGGGGAGTTTTGGACAAAACAGTCACTGGGGAGATCACTGCCATTTTTACACATTCAACTTTTTAAAAATATAACCAACCACACACCAACTTCTTACACATACGGGACACGAGCCAGAGTTTAAAAGGGAACCAACCAAACTCTCTGTAGCGTGAAGGACGGGCTTTTGGATTTTGTACAATAGTAAAAACACAACCCAGCGTGTGGCTAGGGAAGGACGTGGTGTATATAATTGTAAAATACTGCTCTAAATTATTCAGGCCTGAACTTTCATTCCCGGAGTCCTCCGTCGTGCGGCCGCACAGTTGGTTTATTTCGAGGAGCCGACGACACGTCCCCTCTCCCCGGGTAGTTGGTCAGCTGTGGACTCTGTGACCTTTGTCTAAACCTGTGTTGTAAGATCTCGGGGCTCCCCCCGCCATGTCTGTCTCTCTCTCTCTCCCTCTAACTTTCTCTTAGTCAATTTTTCAATCTCTGGATCTTTCAGTCTCTGAGTCTCATTTTTAAAATTGCTCTTTTAGAACGGGAAATGGCTCAGATCCTGCTGTGGCATGGGCCCCCGTGTCTGTCCCGTCTGCTGTGAAGCACACGATGCTCTATTTATTGTAGAAAGTGACTTTATTTGCTTTCTAGAATTGTTTATAACAGATGGTATAAGAGAGGTAATAAACAGAAAAATCTATGCCTGTAAAGAATACAGAAGTTAATTTTACCTACTATAATATGACTGTTGAAAACTATTTTCTCTCTGAGAAATAAATGTTCTAATGGGCAGCGGTCCCCGTGCTGTGCTTGGTGAACCCTGGGGGGCGGGGTCCCGACTGCGCCTGCGCCAGCCGCTCCCAGGCTCCCGTCCTGGCCGGGGAGGGTTTGGTGGCTTGGGCCCTGGAGGGTCGGAAGGTGGGCTCAGACGGAGTCCTCCCTCCACCGTGACTTCCCTGTGGCCACCTGCTGCTCCTTGTGCAGGGAGAGGTCCAGACGCTGCTCAAGGGCAGGGGGGCAGCCGGGACAGAAGGGGGTGGGTCCTATGGGCAGAGGTTCAAGTTCAGCCCAGAACCTACCTGGCCTTGGTTTCACAGAAACAAGGAGACAGACCAGCCAGGTCTGAAGACTTGACCAAGGTCAGCCCGCTGAGAAGTGGTGGCGGGATCCTGGGAGAAAGCTCCGGATCTATCCACACCCCACTTCCAGCCCTGCGCCCCAGGTCCAAACCATTCCGCTATTTTAGAATTAAAGATGGCCAGATGGGTGGGACTCCAGCAGACCCAGACACAGGAGGCCACGCAGGCAGATGAAGGGGCCCGGGCCTGCGCGGATTCTGTCCCCAGGGACCACCTGGCTAGGCGCCAGACAACCCCCCCACTCCTCTTATGTTACCTCAGACACAGCGCGGTGGGGGCAGCACCCATTGGAGGCTTTGCCAGGGAGAGCCAATCGGCAACTAGTTAACCTCAGTGGAACGCTGCCTGCCGGGTGTAGAGACAGCCTTGCTGGTAGCTGGGGGTCAGGGAATGGGGAAGGCGCTGGGACAGGACTGTCCTCGGCTGCTCTGGGCCTGCATGACCAACCCCCTCGCTCCTGAGGCAGCTACGACCCAGCGAAGGACTTCTCCCTGGGGACTGCCATCAAGGGGACAGGCGGAGGGAGAGAGGTGGTCTCCCTCCCTGCGTGTCTCCACACCACTCCCTACCTTGCACGCCACTCCAGAGCCTGCCTTCCCTGTGGCGCCCAGGTCCTGCCTCTCAGGCCCACGGTCCTCAGTCCCCGGGCCATTGCCGGGACCCCGGTCGGAGGGGTGTGTCTAGATGGGGGTGAGCAAGGACACGGGGTCCCCGAAAGGGGAGGGGAAGGCTGCTGCTGGCTGGGAGACTCCCCAGAGACCCAGGGTCTCTGCAGGCCAAGCTCCGGTGACCAGGGAGGAATAGACGCTGGCCTTGTCCTCGGGCTCGGCCTCATGCGCACCAGGGGACACTGCCCGGCCCCCCCAGACTGCCTCGCTTCTCCCTCCCTCCCTCTTCTCTCATCTCTTCTTTCTCCTCCCTCTCTCCTCTATATTTTATGACTTTTAATTTCAGTTGGTTATGTGATTCAGAATTCCAAAACTAGCAAAGCCTTCCTTTTTTTTTTTTATACTGGGGATAGAACCCAGAGGCATTCTACGTCTGAGCTATACCCCCAGCCCGATTATATTTCTTATTTGGAAACAGGGTCTCACTAGGTTGCTAACTTCCCACGAAGTTGCCAAGGCTGGATTGGAACCTGCGATCCTCCTGTCTCAGCCTCCCAAGTACTGGGATCCCAAGCGTGCGCCACCACGCCCAGGTGCAGCCTTCCTTCTTGTCCTTGGCCTCCCAGGTCCCTCCCACAAGGAACCATTTTCTTTTTCCCCTCCTTTCCTCCCTTCCTTCCTTCCTTGGCTCAAAACCAGGGGCATTCTACCTCCAAGCTACACCCCCAACCTTAATTTTTAGTTCATTATTTTATTTTATTTTATTTATTTTTTTTGTGTGGTACTGGGGATTGAATTCAGGGGCATTCTACCTCCGAGCTATACCCCCAGCCCTATTTTTTATTCTTTATTTTGAAACCGGGTCTCACTAAGTTGCAGAGTGCCTCATTAGGTAGCTGAGGCTGGCCGCGAACCCGGATCCTCCGGTCTCAGCCTCCCGAATGCTGGGATTACAAGCGTGCGCCACCACGCCCGGCTAGTTCATTATTTTAAAACGGAGTCTCACTAAGTAGAAGCAACCAGTCTTACCAGCCACACGTGTAACTTCCCAGTGGTCCCTTAACACAGAAACATGCTCGAGTGTGTCTTTTACTCTACACAGATGTAGTCTACACGGGTCTACACTTCATTTCTTTATTTTTGGTACCAGAAATTGAACCTAGGGGCGTTCTGCCTCTGAGCTCCACTACCATCCCTTTTTGTTTTGTTTTGTTTTGTTTTGTTTTTTTTTTGAGAATACAAGGCGATCTTTATACTTATATTGCATCGAGACACAATTCAAGGGAATTCTGGTCTTCCCTCCCCCCTCCCCAACTCTTAGATCTAATTTATACCCTGATATTGTTTTGTATTTTGAAACAGGGTTTCACTAAATTGCTGAGAGTGGCCTTGAACCTGGGACCCTCCTGTCCCTGCCTCCCAACCCCTGAGAATATAGGCACGTGCCCCACACTGGGCTAGACCTCATTTTTAAAAATAGTTTTTATTAAATATTGAGCAAACATAGAAATAGTAGTTTTAAAACATATACAAAATTTCAAAACACCCATTAGAATGCCCGAGTTCAATCCCTAGTACTGCCAAAAAAAAAAAAAAAAAAAAAAAAATTCAAAACACCCATGATACAATAAACCCATCCAATATCTACAGCCTGTTCTGGAGGAAGAAGCCTGGCTGGATCTGGGCGCACGCTTGTAATCCCAGTACTTGGGAGGCTGAGACAGGAGGATCGCAGGTTCAAGGACAGCCTCAGCAACTAGTTAGACTCATTGACCTAGCGAAACCGTGTTTCCAAATAAGAAATAAAATCGGACTGGGGGTGTTAGCTCAAAGGTAGAATATCTGTGGGTTCAATCCCCAGTACCGCAAAAAAAATAAATAGAGAGAGAGAGAAACAAATAGGGCTGGGGGTGTAGCTTGGAGGTTGAATGCCCCTGGGTTCCATCCCCAGCACCGGGCACACGCCGGGCACCTCGGTGGCAGTCCTCAAGGTGTCCTCAAATCCATTCAGAGACGTAACCGGGAGGAGACTTGTCCTCCGCAGCGGGACGCCCTGGCCCGTTCCTGGGAGAGCTCTTTCTCCCCGGCACTCCGGCTGTCTGGGCACCGGACCCTGGTGCTCCTCCCGGGAGGGGCAGGGGGCCCGGCCAGGGGACACTAGCTGCGCCGGGCCTGGCGCCTGGGCTTGGCACACCGAGGCTCGGGGACGCCCGGGTCTGCCCTCAGCGCCCTTGACCTGGCCCTCCACGGCTGGGGAGGAACGGAGGCGACACCCAGCAGGACCCAGCCCCGCGGCCACACTGCCTCCCGGTGGCCGGTGACAAGCAAGTCGCCAGCTTTGTGTCAATCCACCCACTGCAAAACCCCTGCGGCTCCAGCCGGTTCTAGTTTATTTCTCCAGTAAAGATGAAAAACTCGTGGCTGGGCGTGGTGGCTCATGCCTGTCATCCCAGGACGTGGGAGGCTGAGACAGGAGGATCAGCCACTTAGTGAGACCCTGTTTCAAAATAGTAAAATAAGGTTGGAATTGTAGCTCAGAGGTAAAGCGCCCCTGGGTTCAATTCCCAGTACCCCAGTACCAAAGCAAAACAAAACAAAAAACCAGTAGACTAACAGGAGTGTCCAGGCAGCCCGGTGTGACAGAAAAAACAGTGGCGTGGGGGTTGGGACTCGGGTTCTGGGCCTGGCCCTGCCTCAGGCCTATTTATTTATTTATTTTTGTGGTACCGAGGATTGAACCTAGGGGCATTCTACCTCTGAGCTACAACCTCAGCTCTATTTTTTAGTCTTTATTTTGAAACCGGCTCTCACTAAGTTGTGGAGGGCCTCACTAAGTAGCTGAGGCTGGCCGAGAACCTGTGAACCTCCTGTCCCAGCCTCCCAAGTCCTGGGATCACAAGCGTGCACACCACGCCCGGCTTGCCTCAGGCTGCTGTGTGACGTTGAGCAGGTTGCCCCCCTTCTCTGGGCCTCTGTGTCAGCACCATGGAAACAAAGGGCTCCGCTCTGATGGCTCTCAGGCCCCTCCAGGCTGAAGTGTAGGATGGGAATCCGGGCTGTGCGCCGAGACAGAGACGCCGGCAGATCAAAGCCCGCCCGCCCGTCCGTATGTGTCTTCCTAGCTAGTTGCTCCTAGCTAGTTCAGCGAGTCGCTCAGCTACCCTGGGATTCCACGTCTTCGTATGTATGCAGAGCAGACTGGTCACGCCTTTGTCACAGGGTGGCGAAACTAGGCTGAGAAAACTCACATAACTTGCTTGGCCCGGAGCCGGAGCCCAGCCCAGAACCAAGCCTGGAGCCCGCCAGAGCCGGAGCCGAAGCCGAGCGCGGCACCAAGCGTCCTCTTTCCACCAGTGAGGACCCTCTCACACACATCGGGACCGCCACTAACAAAGATGCGGGGCGCCTAGTTGTCATCCGCGAGGAACACTGGGTTGGCCCCAAACTGTTCCCACCCCTTCTTTGTCCTCTGCAAACCCAGACTGGAAGCCCAGATGTTTTGTCGCCCAGCCTCTCTGCCAGATGACCCCCGTCTGGGCTGTGACATGTAAGCTGCCGGCGGTGGCTTTTGTTTCCTGATAGGATTGACAGACACCAGAGGAAAGCCCCTTGAAGCCCTTTCTGCTTTTTCCTATCTTAAATATGAATGCGCCGGGCGTGGTGGTGCATGCTTGTAATCCCAGCATTCGGGAGGCTGAGACCGGAGGATCCGGGTTCGAGGCCAGCCTCAGCTACCTAGTGAGGCACTCCGAAACTTAGTGAGACTCAGTTTCAAAATAAAGAATAAAAATTAGGGCTGGGGGTGTAGTTCGGAGGTAGAATGCCCCCAGGTTCCATCCCCAGTACCGCAAAA
>PVLC010009285.1:0-12782 GCA_004027655.1 Graphiurus murinus | reverse complement strand
TCGAACCCGGATCCTCCAGTCTCAGCCTCCCAAATGCTGAGATTACAAGCGTGCACCACCACGCCCGGCTTCAAAAATTTTATAAAAATAAAAATAAAATAGGAGCCGGGCGTGGTGGCGCATGCTTGTAATCCCAGCATTCGGGAGGCTGAGACCAGAGGATCCGGGTTCGAGGCCAGCCTCAGCTACCTAAGTGAGGCACTCCGCAACTTAGTGAGACCCGGTTTCAAAATAAGGAATAAAAAACAGGGCTGGGGGTATAGCTCGGAGGTAGAATGCCCCGGAGTTTAACCCCCAGTACCGCAAAAAAAAATAAATAAATAAATAAATAAAATAAAATAGGGCTGGGGTATAGCTCGAAGGTAGAATGTCCCTGGGTTCAATCCTCAGTACAGCAAAAAAAAAAAGGCCAAGTCACATCTACTAAGGCCGAGGAAAACCAGCAAGTTGGGAGACAAACACATTGTGTTTGTTTACGTGAAATATAAAAATATTTATGAAATGATACTGCATACTGCTTATAAAACATTCAAGTAACTGAAGTATAAAAACACGGGGGGAAGGAGCCTCCCCTCTCTGGATCCGCTGGGTCTCCCCGGGAGAGAGGGAGCGGGAGAGTAGAGTTCAAAGGAGCTTTCGCCTCCGCCTGTGAGGGCTTTAAAACCAAAGGAATAGTTGACCACAATGTAGTAAGACTTGTTTAATCTGGCTGGTGGGGATGTGGGTGTTTATTGTGCTATTTTGGGTACTTTGCTGTCTGTTTGAGTTCTTTCTTCCTTTCTTTCTTCCCTTCCTTTCTTCCTTCCTTCTTTCTTTCTTTCTTTTCTTTCTTTCTGTACTGGGAACTGAACCCAGGAGAATTCTACCTCTAAGCTACATCCCCAGCCCTATTTTATTTTATTTTGAAACAGGTTCTCGCTAGGTTGCTGAGAGTCCCGCCTCGGCATCCCAAGTCCTGAGATCACAAGTGCGCGCCACCATGCCCCCACCATGCCCGGCAATTTCTGACTTTTAGAAAAGGTTTAAACAAGCTGGGTATGATGGCACATGCCTGTAATCCCAGGACCTGAGAGGCTGAGACGGGAGGATCCGGGTTCGCAGCCAGCCTCAGCTACCTAGTGAGGCCCTCCACAACTTAGTGAGACCCTGTTTCAAACTAAAGAATAAAAAATAGGGCTGGGGGTGTAGCTCGGAGGTAGAATGCCCCTGAGTTCAATCCCCAGTACCCCTACCCCCCCAAAAAAAAAGTCAAGTCAAGTCATCTTCCCCCGGTTTCCCCAGATCCGCCCCAGTTTGCCCAAATCTGCAGAGTCCGCCCCGCCCTCCCTCCCTGCAGGCTCCAGGCAGGCATCAACGTGAGTCACCTGCCCATCCGACCGGTCCCCTTGTCCCAGGAGTCTTGGTGACACTGGTCCCTCAGTCTGTCTCCCGCCAGGCCCGGCACCACCCCGCCTTTTGATCCCCTTATCTCTGGGGTCCATCTGCTCTTTTACAACTCTCTGATAAGACGGTGCAGCACCTGCCTGGTTTACAGCCTTGACCTCTTGCCATCACGACCGTGGAACACCGGAATTGTGGTCTTGTTTGCAGTCAAGGAAAACACAGGCCGGAGGGGCACAGGGGTCAGACCCCAGAGAGGACAGGAGTGGGAGGCCACCTCCTGCCTGTGGGATGCCAGCCCTTCATCCTGGGAACCCCAGCCCATCCCGCGCCCCTCGGTACGAGCTCATCCTGGCTGTGGTCCCAACGCCCTCCCTCCTCCCTGCCTCCTCCTAGCCTCCCTGCCTCCCGTTCCCCAGCACACCTCTCCCCTGGCCTCTTAACTCTCCAGCAGCCGGCTCAGCCTCGCACAATTCGGCTCTTAATCACAGAGCGCCTTGCCGAGATCTCAGGTTATTTTGCATTTGCCTGTCTGAGTTGGGGGCGGGGCTCCATTGTCCCCGCCCCCTCAGGTTCCCAGCAGAGCTGACCTGGCTTCCCGGGCAGGAGGGCCCCACTGCTCCAGGCGCCAATCGCTTCTCTCCGTTGCACCCCAGCCTTCGTCCCGGCAGCACACGACGCATCTCAGCAAGTACGTGTGCACGCTCACGTGCACACACACACACACGCTCACAGGCGCGCGCGCACGCGCACACACACACACACACACACACACACACACACACACACACACACACCCCTCATCAAAAGCTGTCTTCCCAGCCAGGCGTGGTGGCGCATGCTTATAATCTTAATCCTTGGGAGGCTGACACAGGAGGATTGCAGGTTCTCGGCAAGCCTCAGCTACCTAGTGAGGCCCTCCGCAATTTAGTGAGACCCTGTTTCCAAATAAAGAATAAAAAATAGAGCCGGGCGTGGTGGCGCACGCTTGTAATCCCAGCATTTGGGAGGCTGAGACCGGAGGATCCGGGTTCAAGACCAGCCTCAGCTACCTAGTGAGGCACTCTGCAACTTAGTGAGACCCGGTTTCAAAATAAAGAATAAAAAAAATAGGGCTGGGGGTATAGCTTGGAGGTAGAATGCCCATGAGTTCAATCCCCAGTACCGCAAAAAAAAAAAAAAAAAAAAAAAAAAAAGGACTGGGGGTGTAGCTCAGAGGTAGAATGCCCCTGGGTTCAATCCCAGTAGGCAAAAAAGGAAGGAAGGAAGAAAGAAGCCAACTGTGATGGCACACGCTTGTAATCCCAGTACTTGGGAGGCTGAGACAGGAGGATCACAGGTTCGAGGACAGCCTCAGCAAGTAGTGAGACTCTCAACAACCTAGTGAGACCATGCTTCCAAGTACAAAATAAAATCGGGCTGGGGTGTAGCTCGAAGGTAGAATGCCCCTGGGTTCAATTCCTGGAAACACACACACAAAAAGAGGTAGAATACCCCTAGGTTCGATCCCCAGTCACTCACACACACACACACACACACGAAGTGACGGTTAGAAAGGTGCAGGTGGGTGGCACCCCTGAACCAAGCTTCTCCTTTACCATTTTGCCTGTGGTCAGTCCCAGCAAGAGAATACACAAGCTAATAAACCAGTGGGTGCTTATGTAAGAACAAATAAAAACAACTGGGGAAGCACATCCCACCTACCCCGCGCTCAGCGGAGGAGCCCGTGTCTCCCTTGAAAGCAGAGCAGCCCTGGGCACCCGCTGCCTGGAAGAAGGGGACCCCCGCCCCCATCCCGCACAGCAGGAGGGAGGCCCTTCCGGCCTGGCGTGCAGTGTCAGGGAGGGTGGCACCCAGGGCCACCAGTGTTTTGCAACCCGTCCGTGCACGGAGCCTCCCGCGGAGGGCTGAGCAGAGGGAGCGTGCCGCCTCTTTGGGCTTGGCCCGGCCACGCCAGGAGCCGCCAACACTCTGGGCTTGCCGAGGCCGGCCGGGCGGGCGGAGGGCTGCAGAGCCCGCGCCCGAGATGGATCCGGCCCAGCCATGAAGCCAGCGGCAGGGGATCGCTGGACCGGGACCTGATCACGCACCCACCCTGGGCCCGGGCCCTTCCCCCGGCCGACCGTCGAGGCTGCGGGCTGCAGAGCGGGGCAGGCCCGGGCGTGGCTGACTGAATCACCCGCGGTGCCCGGGGAAGATTCCGCCACATTCCAGACCCCGGGGAGCTGAGGCCGAGGCTATGGAAGAACAGGTGTTTAAGGGGGACCCAGACACCCCCCACTCCATCTCGTTCTCGGGCAGCGGCTTCCTGTCCTACTACCAGGCGGGGACGGTGGATGCGCTGCGAGACCTGGCCCCCCGCATGCTGGACACGGCGCACCGCTTCGCGGGGACCTCGGCGGGTGCCGTCATCGCGGCCCTGGTCATCTGCGGGATCGAGATGGGTGAGTCCTGGGCCGGGGACCTCAGGGCCGAGCCGCCGCTGTCTGTCCTTCCCGGCCGCCCTGTGTCCCAGGCCCCGGGAGAGGGAGAAGGAGCAGCTGTCAAAGGTACTAGATCGGACATTTCGCCGGGACGAAGGCGTGATCGTGCTCGGGACCACCAACTGCTCTCTGGCTGTTTTTCTTTCTTTCTTGCGCGCGCGCGTGTGTGTGTGTGTGTGTGTGTGTGTGTGTGTGTGTGTGGTGCTGGGGGTTGAACCCAGGGGCAGTCTACCTCTGAGCTTGAAATAAGTTCTCGCAAAGTCGCTGAGGGTCTAAGTTGCTGAGGCTGGCCTCGAACTCTGTGATCCTCCTGTCTCAGCCTCCCAAGTACCAAGTACCTTGGGGAGGGCGACAGACCTTTGTCAGCTTGGAGGAGCTGTTGCTTTTTCCAGGCGACTGGAGGGAGAGGAGAGGAGGCAGAGGTGATGCCGAGGGGGGAAACTGAGGCGTCTCACATCACCTTCTGCCCAGCTGGCCTGGGGGCCCCGGAGGGAAAGACAGAGCCCTGTGGCTTTGGCTTTGCAGAGGGAGGACCTGGCTGCAGACGTGTCCCAGCAGCCCCAGCGCACAGGTCCAAGGACCCGCCACCTGGGGGGGGCACTCAGTGCCAGGTTCTCCTCCATGCTCCACGAGAGCAGAGATTCTAGAAAGAAGAGACAGACAACATTCAAGGCAGGTATAATGCCAGGACGCGGCGAGACCTCTGCGGAAATTGCAGCAGGACCGGGACAGAGAACGTCCTGGGGGTAGTTCAGAAAGGTGGTCAGGGCCAGGTGTGATGGTGCACGTCTGTAATCCCAGGACTTGGGAGGCTGAGACAGGAGGATCACAGGTTCCAGACCAGCCTCAGCTACTTAGTGAGGTGCTCAGCAGCCTAGTGAGACCCTGTTTCAAAAATTAAAAAATAGGCCGGGCATGGTGGTGCACGCTTGTAATCCCAGCATTTGGGAGGCTGAGACCGGAGGATCCAGTTTCACGGCCAGCCTCAGCTACTTAGTGAGGTCCTGCGCAATTTAGTGAGACCCTGTTTCAAAATAAAGAATAAAAAAAATAGGGCTGGGGGTGTAGCTCGGAGGTAGAATGGCCCTGAGTTTAGTCCCTAGTACTACAGAGGAAGGAAAGAAGGAAAGAAGGAAAGAAGGGAGGGAGGGAGGGAGGGAGGGAGGGAGTCAGGGGAAGGCCTTTCTGAGACGCTGACCTCCGAGCAGAGACCAGGATGAAGTTAGAGAAGGAGAGACGTGGAGAAAGAGTGTCAGGTGGAGGGACAGCCGGAAGCCCACAGGCAGGCAAGGGCGGTGGGGCATTGGAGAGGCAGCGGGCCAGGTCGGGGCCTCGGCCATGGCGCCAACCCTCATCTTGTTGTGACACCAAGGCGCGGGTACCTCGGGAGGCAGGACTCGTGCTCTGCAGCGACCCAGCCCCGCCGTCTCACCTGGTGCGCCCGCAGCTTTCTGGGCTGGGCTGTTTCGTCTGTAAAAGGGGGGTCCGAGTAGCACCCCATCACCAGGGCTGTTAAAGGCTCAGGTGGGCTCCCACGAGGGGCTGCTCTAACCGAACCCCGAGTGTGGCCAGTGCTCGGAACTTGTCAACAACGGGAATCGGAGCTGGGCGGGTGGCACATGCTTGTAATCCCAGTACTCGGGAGGCTGAGACAGGAGGATTCGGGTTCGCAGCCAGCCTCAGCTACTTAGTGAGGCCCTCCACAACTTAGTGAGAACTTGTTTCAAATATAAAGAATAAAAAACAGGGCTGAGGGCACAGCCTGGAGGTAGAATGCTCCTGGGTTCAATCCCTAGTACAAAAAAGGAAGCTGGGGAGCCAGGCGTGGTGGCGCACACTTGTAATCCCAGTACTTGGGAGGCTGAGACAGGAGGATCTGGGTTTGCAGCCAGCCTCAGCTACTTAGTGAGGCACTCCGCAACTTAGTGAGACCCTGTTTCAAACTAAAGAATAAAAAATTGGCCTGGGGGTGGAGCTCAGAGGCAGAATGCCTCTGGGTTCAATCCCAGTATTGCAAAAAAATAAAAATAAAAAGGGCTAGGAGCATAGCTTAGAGGTATGCCCCTGGATTCAATTCCCAGCACTACACACACACACACACACACACACACACACACACACACACACACACCCCACACACACATTTTTTTTTTTTTTTTTTGTGGTGCTGAGGAGATATATATATATATATTGGCTGAATTAAGGATTGAATCCAGGGGCATTTTACTTCCAAGCTATGCCTCCAATCCTATTTTTTTTTCTTTATTCTTTACTTTGAAACAGGGTCTCACTAAGTTGCAGAGGGCCTCCCTAAGTAGCTGAGGCTGGCCTCGAACCTGTGATCCTCCTGTCTTAGTCTCCCAAGTACTGGGATTACAAGCATGCACCACCATGCCCAGCTAATGGTACTAGGGATTGAACCCAGGGGCATTCTACCTCCAAGCTACACCACCAGCCCTGTTTATATTCTTTATTTTGAAACCGGGTCTCACTAAGTTGCGGAGGGCCTCACTAGGTAGCCGAGGCTGGCCGCAAACCCGGATCCTCCGGTGTCAGCCTCCCAAATGCTGGGATTACAAGCGTGCGCCACCACGCCCGGCCCTATTTTTTTGTTTTGTTTTGTTTTGAAACAGAGTCTCACTAAGTTGCTGAAGTCCTTGCTAAGTCGCTGACGCTCTTGCTGAGTTGCTGAGGCTGGCTTTGAGCCCGCGATCCTCCGGTCTCAGCCTCCCAAGTACTGAGATGACAGGCGTGCGCCACCGCATCTGGCTTAAAGAGTATTTTTCAAATGTAACTGAAGGATATCCTAGAGAAACAAACCCACGGAGGTGGCTGGATCCCAGCCGGGTCTGGTTGGCGTGTTCGCCGTGTCAGCACAGGCTGTGGATTCTCTGCAGGAGTCCTGTGCACCCAGGCAGTGGAAGGCTCCCCTGAGCCGCCTTGTGTTGGCGCTGGCCAGGCCGCCCAGGGCTGCCGCCAACTTGGGACCAGCTCCCGCGGTCATTCCTCTGCAGGTTGTATCAATTCATGCCCGGGGCTGCCATTCTGGGGGGAGGCTTGGTGTTTTTTCAGGCAGGGCCCTGGGCAGCCACCAGCCACGGGGCCTTTGAGGGGACCAGTAGCTGCTGGCCCGGCCTGGTCTTGTTACCAAATCCTGGCACCCACCCCCAATTTGCCTGGTCAGATCATTGGGGCGAGCCTTTGGGAAGAAGGAAAAAGACAGCTACTGACTTGCTAGCAAATTGGAGAAACCAGTGAACTCAAGCATTCAGGAAGGAGCCCCGGATTCTCCCCGAACTAGGGGATCAAGTCCCTTCTGAGTCAGCTCTTCAGTGCGCTGGTGTCTTTTTTTTTTTGCGGTACTGGAGATTGAACCCAGGAGCATTCTACCTCTGAGCTACACCCCCAGTCCTATTTTTTATTCTTTATTTTGAAACTGAGTCTCACTAAGTTGTGGAGTGCCTCACTAGGTAGCTGAGGCTGGCCGCGAACCCGGATCCTCTGGTCTCAGCCTCCCGAATGCTGGGATTACAAGCGTGCGCCACCACGCCCGGCTCGCTGGTGTCTTATCAGAAGGGAGGTAATTCATGTCGAGCGAAGTCTGGCGCTGCTGGGTGTTTATCAGAAGGCACAGTTAGGGCTGAGTCTTCCCTGAGTCACGGCTTCCGCAGATCCACAGGTGCCAGGCCCCGCCCAGCAGGAGACTGATAAGAAGGGGTTATTTGATAACAAGGAGTGAAGGAATGGGGGAGGAGAAGGGTCGGCTTCAAGCAGGTCATGTCTTAGCTGCCAGGGGGCAGGACCTCGCTTCCACCCCATCACCCCTGACCAGCCGAGCCCGACGCATCGGGACCCTGCCGCTTCTGGTCCGTGACGCCCCCTGGCCCCCGCCTCCCTGCCCTGCCATTCCGGGAAAGCTTCGGCTTTCCGGCTCGCTTCCATTCTTCCTGGTCTTTCCCAGGAGTTCAGTCATGACTCAGTTTGTTTTGTACTGTTTTACTTTATGTTGAGTTTTTAGTTGTTGTTGTCCTAGAAGCTGGAGGAGTTCCTGTTAGCCCAGCCCACCACCCCGCTGGAGCCAGAAGTCTCTCTAATGTTCTTAAAGCGGTGAATGAGAACCTTTTGGGGGTGTGTGTGCACGTGGCCAGTGTTGCACAGGTGAAGCTTGGAGTTGGGGCCTGGATGCTGGGTGCATCCAAATGTCATCATTAAAAGACCTTCCCAGTGGAGAGCTGGGCGTGGTGGCGCATTCTTGTAATCCCGGTACTTAGGAGGCTGAGATAGGAGGATCACAGGTCGGAGGACAGCCTCAGAAAGTAGTGAGACTCTCATCAATCTAGTGAGACCCTGTTTCCAAATAAAAATGAAATAGGGTTGGAGGTGTAGCTTGGGGATAGAAATCCCCTGGGGCTCTGGGTTCTATCCCTAGTACCGAAAAAAAAAAAAAAGATTCCAGGTTTGGTGGTGCACCTCTGTCATCCCAGTACTTGGGAGGCTGAGACAGGAAAATCGCAGGTTCGAGGACAGCCTCAGCAAATAGGGAGACTCTCATCAACCTAGTGAGACCATGTTTCAAAATAAAAATAAAATAGGGTTGGGGCTGCAGCTCAGAAGTAGAATGCCCCTGGGTTCAACCCCCAGCACCACACACACACACACACACACACACACACACACACACACACACGGCACCCCCAGAGTTCTGCGTCTGCCTGAGATGCGGTGTTTTCTGTGAAAAGGTGTTCTCACACTCCTGGCATCTTGGAGACACTCAGAAGGCGCCGGCATTGTGCTCAGCACTTTATACACGTCATCGACTTTAATTTCCTCACCACCTTATTAAGTAGGTACTGTATTTATAATTATTTTACAAATGAGGAAACAGGTTTAGAGAGATTAAATCATTTCCCCCAGGTTTACACAACAGAGCCAAGACCAGGATTGCTCTAAATTTCTAGGACCTACACCCTCTCTCCTGCTAAATACAAAGAGGAATTTTTTTGGGGGGGGTACTGGAAATTGAATTCAGGGGCATTTTACTTCCAAACTCCACCCCCAGCCCTATTTATTTTATTTTGAAACAGGATCTTGCTAAGTTGCTGAGGGTCTCGCCAAGTTGCTGAGGCTGGCCTCGAACCTGCGATCCTCCTTGTCTCAGCCTCCCAAGTACTGGGATTACAGATGTGTGCCACCATGCCTGGCTCAAAGAGGACTTTTGATAAAGTGCTGTAGGAATAGTGTTGTTGTATGGGTATAACAGTCTCTGCCATGCTGGGTTCAGCACCTTCCGACTCCCCTGAGGAGCTTGTATTTGACATGTTTAAACCTCTCTGACCAAACCGGTGGAGACTGATTTCCATAGACGACCCTCTGTACTTTTTTTTTTTTTTTTTTTTTGCGGTACTGGGGATTGAACTCAGGGGCATTCTACCTCCGAGCTACACCCCCAGCCCTATTTTTTATTCTTTATTTTGAAACCGGGTCTCACTAAGTTGCGGAGTGCCTCACTAGGTAGCTGAGGCTGGCCAAGAACCCGGATCCTCCGGTCTCAGCCTCCCAAATGCTGGGATTACAAGCGTGCACCACCACGCCCGGCAACCCTCTTTACTTTTATGCAGTTGGAGCAAAACTCTGAGCGCTTTAGGTCAGAACTCTGCGTGTCCGCACTCCTGCACGGTAGGGGCGAGCTCACGAGGGCACAGACAGTGGCGCGTCCTCTCTGCCACCGGGTGTGGACTGAGCTCCTGACCACCAGTGCTGTGTGTAACAGCCCTGCTCAGTTAGAGATTTTGCTTTTAATTTAGTCATAATTGTGCGTGTGTGTGTGTGTGCGTGTGTATGTGTGGTGCTGGGCATGCTACCTCCAAGCTACAACCCCCGGCCTTATTTTTATTTTTCATTTGCAAATAGGGTCTTGCTAAGTTACTGAGGCTGGCCTCCAACCTGTGATCCTCCTTGTCTCAGCCTCCCAAGTGCTGGGATGACAGGCCCGTGCCACCATGCCTGGGTACATTTGAAATTTGTACAGAGAAGTCGCTGTGGTAGGACGGCCACATACACAGCTGGATATCCGCCCAGTTTCCCAGCGCGCTCAGATCTCACCGAAACACGTGCATTGGTCAACGCCAGGACTCAGCTCTGGCCCTTGCTATTAACCACTTTATTAGAATATTAGAATTATTAGACTATTAGAATTTCACTAACATCTTTTCTATGCCCCATTAACCAATCCGAGATCCCATACTGCAGTTGATAATTTTTTTTTTTTCTTTTGCAGTACTGGGTTTTGGACCTAGGAGTGCTTTACCTCTGAGCTACACCTCAGCCCTATTTCATTTTCTATTTGGAGACAGGGTTTCACTAAGTGGCTGAGGCTGTCCTTGAACCTGGGATCCTGCTGTCTCAGCCTCCCAAGTACTGCAATTATAGGCGTGCACCACTGTGTCGGCCCCTTTTATTTTTTTATTTTGAAATAGGATCTCATTAAATTGCCCAGGCTGGCTTCAAACTCGTGATCCTCCTGCCTCAGCCTCCTGGGATTACAGGTGTGCGCCTCATTGCCCAGCGGGTAGATCCTTTTTAAACCAGTGCACTTAGAGCTTTTAAAACAGCATTTTTGAGCCGGGCGTGGTGGTGCACGCTTGTAATACCAGTTCTTGGGAGGCTGAGACAGGAGGATCACAAGTTCGAGGTCAGCCTCAGATACTTAAGGAGGCCCTCTGCAACTTAATGAGACCTTGTTTCAAAATAAAGAATAAAAAATAGGGCTGGGGAGTGTAGCTTGGAGGTAAAATGGCCCTGGGTTCAAACCCAGTACCATAAAAAACGAAAGTCTGTCTGGTATCTCTATTACTCCCTAGCTTCCGCATAGGAGAGAAATCCCACAACCTTTCACTTTCTGTGACTGGCTAAGCTCACATAACATAAGGTTCTGAGGTCCATCCATTCCCCTGCACAAGATGTGATTTCGTTCTTCTTTATGACCCAGGAGAATTCCACTGTGTGTGTCCCATCATTTTGCAATCCCTCTGTCGATGGACCTAGGCCGGCTCTGTAACGTTGGGCTCCTCTTAAGTTCATTCATTTCCCACTCATTCACCGTTAGTTTATTCAGTAAACATTCGTTAGGTTCCTACATTGCCCGCTACGGGATCCCGCCGGGGGAACACAGAGGAACTAGGCCCTGCTCTGGCGGGCGCCTTCAATAGCTCACCGCTGCATTCTTTTTTTTTGGTACTGTGTATTGAACTCAGGGGCATTCTACCTCTGAGCTACACCCCCAGCCCTATTTTTTATTCTTTATTTTGAAACAGGGTCTCACTAAGTTGCAGAGGGCCTCACTAAGTAGCTGAGGCTGGCCGCGAACCCGGATCCTCCTGTCTCAGCCTCCCAAGTACTGGGATTACAAGCATGCGCCACCACACCTGGCTACTAATTTTTTAATTTTTTTTTTTTTTTTTTTTTTTTGTGGTACTGGGGATTGAACTCAGGGGCGTTCTACCTCTGAGCTACACCCCCAGCCCTATTTTTTATTCTTTATTTTGAAACCAAGTCTCACTAAGTTGCGGAGTGCCTCACTAGGTAGCTGAGGCTGGCCGCGAAACCGGATCCTCCGGTCTCAGCCTCCCGAATGCTGGGATTACAAGCGTGCGCCACCACGCCCGGCTTCTAATTTTTTAATTTTGAAACAGGATCTCGCTAGGTTGCTGAGTCTCATTACATTGCTGAGGCTGGTCTTGAACTTGTGGCCCTCCTGTTTCAGCCTCTCAAGTACTGAGATTATAGGTGTATGCCCCTATTCATGGCTTAGATTTCTTTGAACAAAGGCTCCCTACTGAAAACCGGCTGCCCGAGGTTCTCTGTGGTCCCTCCAGAAGTACTGTGTAGCTCCACGCTGAGCTGTTTTTAATCACTGCCCTTGCAGTGGGGTATAGAAATAAGATGGCGAATTAACCCGGGGTCACTGCTCCCTCGGGGCCCGCTGCCACCACAAAGATAAACAGCTCGCAGGTGTGAAAGGCTGCTGGGGGGAGCCACTGCTGTTCGGATAATAATGATAATTACTGTCATTATAGTGGAGGCAGGTAGTAGAGATGTGCCTCAGGAAAATGCAGCCGGGAACTCAGCCTGCAATTTGGGTCCAGGCAGGCACTACAGAGTCCCAGGTGCTCCGTGTCCACGCTGGGATTCCGGAATTGCCAGGCCTTTCCTGGGAATCTCCGTTCACTGGCGCCTCCCGGGAGGCTGCTGGGACCTGACAACCCCCGTGCTCCCCACCCGGGCTGCCGGCAGGGTTAGAGGGGAGGGCAGGGCTGGTGGGGCAGCGCCTCGCTGTGATTGGTCGAGCTGGAGACTGTTGCTAGGTTACCAGTCCATTGAGACTCCCCCCTCTCCTTGCGGCCCCCTCCTCCACGCAGATCCATCCCACACAGCAGGCCTAATTCAGGCACTCTGGGAACGGGGCCCCAGCAGCTTAAATGACCAGCGTCCAAGGGCTCATGTCTCCAGGACTCTACTCCACAGGAGACAAGGCTGCATGGAGGTCGGGGAGAGGAGCCCCCGGTTTACCTTCTGGGTTATTGTGTGTCTGCGCACGCTCACGCACGTGCGCGTGTGTATGTGTGTGTATAGTACTAGGGATTGAACCCACGGGCATTCTAGCTCCAAGCTACACCCCCAGTCCTTTTTATTTTTATTTTTTATTTTATTATTTTTTATTTTTTATTTATTTATTTTTTTTTTTGCGGTACTGGGGATTGAACTCAGGGGCATTCTACCTCCGAGCTATACCCCCAGCCCTATTTTTTATTCTTTATTTTGAAACCGAGTCTCACTAAGTTGCGGAGTGCCTCACTAGGTAGCTGAGGCTGGCCGCGAACCCGGATCCTCCGGTCTCAGCCTCCCGAATGCTGGGATTAC